>JAHHUM010003034.1:0-167779 GCA_036173005.1 Crenichthys baileyi
TTGGGTAGAAACAGTGAGATTAGAAGGTTTGAGATCAATAGTGTTGCGTGTGGCTTTGCAAACGGGGAAAATAACAATGTAGTGGTAGAAAAGTAGCATGCTTAAAACAGATGCACTCCCTGTTAATAAAAGTCCCAGGAGTCTATTGGGGAGATGAATAAAAGGGGAAAAAACCGAGTAAACGACAGGAGAGACGCACAGAAAAGCGAGCAGTCCAGTAGTGCAGCCTCTCAGGGTAGGCCGAGTGGATATCATAGTGCTAGAGTTGCCTCCCGCTGCCTGTCTGTTGTCATGGTGATCACTTGACAGGCTTTTGCAGTCCGTTTTAGCATGCTTTATTTTTAACACCACTTGCATGCAAGACAAGAACGGAGGTCAGATTTGCAGTGCAGAGGACAGAGATGTTGTCTGCCCTGATAAAAAGACAGCCTGTCCCCTGATTCCCCCATCAACCACTGCCTCCTACGTCGGCCTCCTACCCCCTCACTGCAGATAGGTGATAGCATACTGACCATCAGTCACATCTGGAAGGTGACAGCTCATTTAACATTAATAAAGGCAAATGGTAGAGACTGGACTGCAAATACAGTCCATTAAATATGCAATTAGTAACCGAAACCTAATAGACTGATCAACTAAGCCTTTAAATCTAAAAAAATCTACTGATTAACCAGGTCATGCTCATCATGTATCCATTTTATATGACAACATGGGTCAGTATGATAAGTCAAACGTATACCGATTATTCCCAATACTGCTAAAATAATATAAACAATATTACTAGCTACAAGACGGACTCTTGTAGCTTGTAATGTCGATTAAGATCCTCCAAACTGTTGCTGGGTTGCTCTGTTAGCCTCTCACTGTAGCTTCTCTTAGCTGCCCTAATCTCCTTGGTCCGTTTGTTTCCTACAGTTCTAGAAAATACTTGCATCCAGTTGCATCTCCAGACTGTGCAGGAATCCTGATACTTGGATTTAAATTAGGTGTGTTTTAAAGTACCTTGACATGTAATTTGCGGTGAATCGGTGCGATATGAATAAAACTGAATTAAATAGTCAGAACACACTGTTTTAGCAGTGTGTTCTGACTACTCTTTGAAATGCTTTCAAACCCCCTGCTAGAAGTTTATTTAAGCAGAAAACACTGATTACTAAACGGTGTGTTCAAGGCTTTTCCGAGATCTTGGAGCACATTTAGGAGGGGTGACGGCATGGTTAAACCTTCAGCTTGAATCTCCTCAAAGAAGTACCTTATCTTTGCTCTGATCTCCACTGAATCACCCTGCAAGTTTTCTGTAAAATCAGATCAATGAAATAAACAAAGGTGCATGAGAGCTGCTCTGTTCCAGCAGCTCGAGCAAACCCATTCACATCGGATTGATTTCATGTAAAATGAACATAAAAAAAACATCGACTGACGGGCTCTGCCTTTCAGAAAGAAGCCACAAGTGCTATAATCGAAGCAGCGGTTGTGTGTAACAGTTTTAGACAGGAGTGGTTGTGTAGGTGAGAGAAGTAGAGGATGAAGCAGGAAGGGAGAAAAGCTGTTGGCAGGCCCCATCAAACCCTCAGGCACAACTTAGATTGGCTGAACTCTGTGAATCATCCACTGAGTTTTTCCGTGTCTCTAGCTGACCTTACAGTCTTTTACTCTTTAAATCTCCCCGCTACAGACTCTTTCCTCAGTTACATCTCACAGCATCGTCTGCTGAACCACGCTTTATTCCTGGGGATCCTTGTGCGATAGCATCTTCTGACAGCTACTCTTTTCTGCCGAAGTCTGGCTCCCTGTATTTGTTTGCCCGCTGCATCTTTGAGTCATTTATCTCACTTCTCACATAAATTTCCTTCCGACCTTGGCCATCATTCCTCAACTGTCTTTCAGTGATCTCCAACCTTCCTCCTTCCGTCATTCCTTCACCTCGACTGTCACTCCTCCTCTTACTTCTTTGCTACCATTTTTCCCTCCTTCGCCGTTCCATAAGCTCAATTGTTTACCGCAGTGTGTGGATGTGTGTGTCCTCCGTGTGACAGGCTGATTTTCACTCTGCTGATTTTGATGGAGGGGAGATGATGTATTCAGGCAGAGGAAGCACGGAGGTGACAGGCAACACTCCCCTCGTGGTAAACTGACAGCATATATATCAAACCAGCCTCAACCAGAATCACTGGGTCTGTCAGCTTCACAATACCGCCGCATTCGCTTCTGATAAGTGATGCATTCATAACACCCTTATCAGGACCTTTCCCTCTGCGCCGTGCAGCTTGACAGCATGCCTGTGGTTTGTGCGTTGGAAATAGTCTGTAATTATGTAGGATAGAATTTCACTCGTTTAGATGTTGTTACTTGTGGAAACTTTAGGCACCTTCTTATTAAATTGGGGATATATATTTAGAGTGATGGCTGTATGATTAATTAGGCTCAGGTCAGAAATATCTAGTGGGGAAGTGTCTGAGCTGGACTAGAAGAAATAAGAAAATGAGACACATTTTGGGGTAAAAAGTGGGCAGATTACATGTTGAAGTTGAGTATATAAAAATGTTTGGAGTTTTAGGTGAAAGATTTGAAAAATGTTCTGGGGTCTGAAATGGGTTCTGCCTATCTAAGAGGGATTTATGTAACAACAGAAGCTGTGACAGTAACACCTCAACAGAGGGAGGCCTTCTCAAAGTCCAGCTAGTGAGTAGATGTGGAGCGTTGCGCGATTTATGTACAGCGCCTTGCCAAAATATTCATATCAATTAATCTTTTTCACATTAATCCTCATTGCAACCAAAAACTTTAACAGACCAAGACAAAGTAAAGCATGATTTTGAAGTGAAAGGAAAATAATACATGTTTATTTCCAAATAAAAATCTGGAAGGTGAACCTCCTCCCTCATCTAGTCTAATGCAGCCTCTAACAGGTCTTTTTCTAGGATTACTCTAGTCGTGAGCTCCTTCTATCCTCCCATCAACTCTAACCAATTATCCAGTCCCTGCTAAGGAAAAGCATCCCCACAGCATGATACTGTCAACACCTTGTTGTACTATGTGGATGGTGTGTTCATGGATTTCCTATGGCTCTCTTTTAGCACAACTTATTTTTTCGTACTCTTCTATAAAGGTCAGATTTGTGGTGTGCACGACTAGTAGCTGTTTTGTGAACAGATTCTCCCACCTGAGCTGTGGATCTGTGCAGCTCCTCCAGGGTTACCATGGAGCTCTTAGCTGTTTTTCTGATTAATGCTATCCTTGTCTGGCCTGTCAGTGTGGTCAGCCACATCATAGTAGGCTTACAATTGTACCTCTTTCCATTTGCAAATGACAAACTAAACAGTAATTTTTTTTGAATTTAGAAATTCCTAAGAATAAAAAATCTGAAAAGTGTGGAGTGCATTAGCATTAAACTCCCTATGATACCCTAAAATACAATCCAGTTCAACCAGCTGCATTCAGAAGTCGCAAAAGAGTTATATTATAAACACGTGTGTAATTTAGTCTCAGTATAAATACAGCTGTTATGTGAAGGCCTCAGAAGTCTGTTAAAGAACATTAGTGAACATGAAGACTAAGAAATGCAGCAGACAGGTCAGGGATAGCGCAGAGATGTTTAAAGCAGAGTTATAGAGGTTATAAAACAATATCACATGTTTTGAACATCTCACAGAGCACTGTTCAATATCTCATCTGAAAATGAAAAGAGTGTAGCACAACTGCAAACCTACCAAGACATGGCTGTCCACCAAAACTGACAAGATTGGGCAAGCATTAATCAGAGAAATGGCTAACTGGCCCAAGAAAACTCTGCACAAACACATAACTCAGGTGAGAGAATCTGTTGACAGGACAACCATTAGTAATGCACTCCACAAATCTGACCTTTAGCCAACATTGCAATTTGACATCAAGTGGTGGCAGCATTATGCTGTGGGGGTGCTTTACATAACCAGGAACAGGGAAGCTGGTCACCGTTGATGTGAAGATGAATAGATGTTGCTAAATACAGGTTAATCCTAAAACAAAAAAAAAACCTGCGGTGGAGGTTAATTGAGTTTTCTGCAAAGCAGAATGGGAAAAAAAGGATTCTACAAATTATTGAATCACAGGGATTAATACAAAGGCATGCTACACTTTTCAGATTTTTGTTTGTAAAAAAAACTTGATAACCATGAATTATTTTCCATCCAGTTTACACTGAGGGATTATGCACTATGCCGTCTTGATCTATAACATAAAATTATCCCAAAGTACATTAATGTTTTTAGTTGTTACATGACAAAATATGGGATAAATTCATTTGCACGGTACTGTACTTGTTACACATGGCCTCTTTGCCATGATCACAGAAAAACATATATCATCAATGCAACAGGCAGACTGAGCAATCTGCTAGAAATGTAATTCTGTCCAAGGCTAAGAATAAAAACTGTAACGCTCTAATACAGATATCAAAGTGTCAATATTAACTCTTAACGGTAGCATTTACTTTTTGTCACACATAACAGCACATTACTTTAATCTGCAATGTATTTAAAAATAAATAGCCTCTTTGATGGCAAATCTAAAGGAACGCATCACACACTGTCAGAGCTTCACATTCGTGGAGCTGTTCTGGAAGAACCAATTGTCCCTGTGGAATCCTCCATTTTAGACCTTTTTAAGCAATCACCACATTTCATCAGATTTGTTCATCTTTCATCCTGGCTGAAATTTAACTCTTACGCTGGTTAACCATCTCATCAAAATATCAGAAAATGGGATTAAATTTCCACTCTGTCAGCTCTCTGTTTTAGCAGCGCCATGACGCGTTCACACAGCAACATCCAGCAATTTTACAGCAGTTTCTAGCAGGTCAGCCATGTTTTGTTTTTTGTTTTTCCACAGACGCCTATGCTGCCATCGGCCCCCTCACGGCAGCCAACCACGGATATAAACCGAGCTGTGGATCGTACGGAGATGAGAGAGGGAGATGCACTTAGACATGGTGCATCAAATGTCAACAAATGTGCTAATCACTGAGGGCTAGAGCACTGTGGAGTGTTAGGGTGCATGAGAAAGTGCTCTTAATATCCCTCCCTCCTTAATTAATCCCCCTCGCTTCCTTTCATTTCTCTGTCTTCTCGCTTCTTCTGCTTGTTGCTAAACTGTTGCCAGGCTGCTAAACGTGTGTGTAGGTTTTTTTCTTCTTATGATTCCACTGCATATGAGTTAATTTTCACTAAGGGAGGCAGATGCCATTGTGCGTTTACCTGCCAAAGGAACGTGCAACACACATTGACAAAAATACACAACCCCTGCTGGGTCTGTGTAATGATATAGTCTGTCAGATCCAGAGCTGCAGTTAATGATTTTCCTCACTGGTGATTAGTCCTGAAAACGATTTTCCCCCTCCAAAATTAATTACCTCTAAGTACTACAACATGTCAAAAAGAAATGAACCAAACCAGGGATTAAAGTGATGTTTGCTTGTTTAATTGTAATAATAATGATGTAAAACAAACATAATTCTACTGTGATATGAATGAAGAAAAACTGTTTAAAACTTTTCTTTATCTCCACATGAGCAGACAAATGAATGAAGTATTATGAGATTCTCAATGTAAAATAAAATGATCAGTTTAACTATGTTAAACAAAAATTATATTTTATTTAAAACAGAAAATCTAATATTACTACCAGTGCTGCTAAAAAACAACAGTTTTAGTTAAAATGATGTCATCAATAAAAACATATTGCTGTTTTGAGTTTATACATCGGCTAAAGCAAAGATATACAATAAATGCAAGATTCAGCACCAGGGTTTAAGTTCCTCAACAGAGACAAACAGAAAGCTGATCTCTACTGACTCGCTGCCTAACAGACATGCCCCATGTGGCTTGCCAACTGTACTTTTGAAACAGAGTTAGTGATGATCGGCACTCTCCTAATGCACATACCATGGCTGTGTGTTTTTTGCAACCATAAAAATAGAGAGCAAGACTTGAGGAAATAACAGAGAACAATATCCCAGAGCATGCTGACTTTGGGGATGCTGGCAGCCTTTTGCAAATCTCAAAGCTCAGGTATGGATCTATATTCAGTATGGAGCACACACAGTGACGGCAGTTCTAGTTATCCTAGCCATGCTAACTACAGCAATCAGTAAAGAGAGTTTAATATTTCAACTTGGAAATTGTTTTGTCAGTGTCTTAAAATAATAATAAATGTTTTACAGAGATTACAGACTGCTCAAAGCAGGAAGGCTAGAAAACAATAGTTTGTTTACTGTTCTGATGTCTTTTTAAATTATAGTTGTAATGAGAGATTGGAAGTGGCCAAAATCCCTATTATCCAGTAAAAGCTTGCCAAACAACAGAGTAGAAATCAGCTATAAAACTCTGATCGGTGCATTTCTAATATAACTTTAAACTTTATGCACGGTATAATGAAACAGTTAACACTTTTTAAAACTTTAGTATACCTTTAAACTCGTAACTAGCTGAATATTAGTCTCAAAAGCAGGCGGTGAAATAAATTTGAAAGATGTAATCTAATGTCTTCTGAAATCCCAGTAACAAAGCACGTTGACCTCAGGGGTGTTAAAATAGAACCGTTTTCTAAGTTAGAAGCTAAAGAACTTGAAAAAAAAAGGGAATTACGTCAGAATCACAATTATTTTGGAAATCTAGGCTTGCTCTAAAAAAAGGAAAAAAACTCCTTTTTACAAAGAGAACAGCAATTTGTAAGATCAGCCATTTTTACTTCTTTTCTGCACACCCTCACATCTTAAGGTTTTTAATTCTAATCTTCCCAGTAGAGAAATGGAGGCTGGAGGCTTTGGTTTCTCGGCCAGCAACACTTAGTAAAAGAGTCTGGCAGCGGGATACAGCAGAGCAGCGCTGGGAGATGAGACCAGAGTTTCCATTATGTGGTGGTAGGGAGCTGGGAGTCTCTTCCTAGCTCTAGCCTCTGTGGCTGGTGTTAGGTTGCCTCCAATGGGGGGAGAGGGACCAGCAAAGGAGGTAGAGGGTGGTTGGGGGGGGGGGGGGGGGGGTGGGGGAAAATGGAAGAATGGACGAAAAAAAAGGGGTTAGGATGAGAAAAGGGAAAAAAGGATGAAACGAGGGCAAAGAGGAGCAGGGCAAAAGACGGGTAGTAATGGGGGACCAGACAAGCCACTCCACTCCACCACAGTCTCATTATCATTATCATCATGTGCTGTTACCAAGCAACCCAAAGCTGCTGTTTGCTAGTGGCAGTACTAGTGCCAGTTTGCAAGTGGCCAGCAGTTTAACCATGAAACATGGTTGCCATCAGGCAGCGAGTCATACAACACGAGGCTATGTTCAGAGGGCTGGGATACGAACACCGCCTTGCACAGTGGCGGTTCTTGCATGGATGGCACCCTGGTCAAGTCCCTACTTCTGCTGCCAAGCACACTCACTACTATTTTGCCTCTCTTCATGGCTGCCATCCAGAGAAACAGTCCCAGGTTGGGAAGATGAAACTAACTAACAAAGTTCTATTTTTTAATATATTACTCGTTCGTGGGCAACTAGCCACAAGGGCCATATCAAAAACTTGCCTCGCATGTAGAATTCCAGCTAAGCAAACATGTTTAACCTTGCTAAAAGTCAAATTGCTTCAAACCTAAATTAAATTGATAAATAAAATTTTAAAGGAATATTCCCCTATTACCCAGACGCGTAATGGGCCGGAAGGGAGAAATGTTTGATTTTGGTGAAAAAAAATATGGACCAAAAAGCACCGAGCGCATCAGGGAATGGGTTAAAGATGTAAATTTTCAGGTGTGGTGATGGTGTAGGGCTTAAGTGCATGTCCATGTGCAGAGGCAATAGTCCTCAGTGTGGCTGTCCCGGGTTCGAGTCCCGGACCTGGCGACCTCTGCCAAATGTCTCCCCCTCTCTTTGCCCCTCTTTCCTGTCTACCTACTATCAAAAAATGAAAAATACAGACCTCTAGTGCAGCAAAAAAATATAAAAAAAAGAAGATGTAAATTTTCCTGGGTTGTCTAGTCTTTCGATTTTTCAAATAAGTTGAGGTCATTAATTTAAATCTGTAGTCCAACTTTTCTTTACTTTTTTACTTTTCTTTATCATGCCACTGCAATGTACTTTTTAAAAATGTTTTTTGTCATCATGTAGAGCACTTGTCTTGTTGCTGAAATGTGCTATGCAAATAAACTTCCCTTGCCTAAATTACAGCTCAAAGATTAACTGAACTAACCTCACTTTTTTATTCTCATTAAATTATGACACAAACAACTGAGTTAAGCTGTTGCCTCGTTTTGTTTCCCACAATTCTGGGTTATAGGCAAAATAACAGGCAAAATATGAGTTGCAAGTAATACAACATTTTTGCAGTACCTTGCCCAAACAGAAGTTTGGCTGAAATTTAAGGTCCACCTATGAAAGGAAAAAATAACAATAATAAAAAATACTGTTTAACTTTAGATTAATAACTACCCATCAGGTCTTTCCTCAGCATCAAAAGAAACTTTGAGGAAACTAAGGTGACCTATTGTATATTGTTTTCCACTAACGAATGTACAAAGACAATACAATTTCAGTTGGGTAACGAACAAGAGATAACCACTAAAGCATTTCACAAAATACAAAGTTTTAAGGACGGGCTATGAAGAAAACAACAGGTAATTCTGCTTTGTTAGTATTCTGGTTGATGACATCACAAGAGGGCCTCATACCAGACTGATCAGCTGGCATTAAATGGACTTATTTATTTAGCGTTTTTTGAGTCATACCAACTAACTCAAAGGGCTTTACACCAGAGTCTAATTGACCCAACCGCATACACATTCACGCACTGATACGCAGATTGATATGCAACCTGAGGTTAAGGGCCTTGTCCAGGGGCACATCGGCATGTGACAGCAGGAAGCTGGAACTGAACCCACAATTTTCGGATTGCAAGAAGATTGCTCTTCCTATCCAAATATGTATTAAATGACTTTGAGTTGTTTAGTAACAAAATAAACTAAAGTTAACCCTGGCTTATTTTGTAATTATTCAGCAGGTCTCATTACAAAGTCAACTCAGTTTCTTTAAAATAAAAGCATTTCCTGTTATGTTTATCCAGAAATGTATAAGTCTTTTTCATTTACTCACTACATCACACCTTGCTCTTTATTTTGTGAATCACCGCATACTTTGGAACATGTTTACTAGGGCACTGATTGCTGTTTTCTGGCCGATCACAGTCTTTAAAAAGCCTGACCTGCTGATTCTGATTTAGGCCATTACCGATTTTCTGCATAACTGACACGGTCAGGTGTCATAAGGTCACAACATACCTTCAATGTTCCAATCTTATGTTGTCAACAGTTGTGAACCGCGCACATGCAGACGTGACCTGATGGGTGGGTCTGTCAGTTAGCCCTCTCTAACAGCAGAGCAAAAGCGGACAGTAGGTGAATTTCAGACCTTTGAGGAGGTAGGTAAATTGGTGGATAAGATTGGCTTCACATGCAAGTATCGACCAATCATTAAGGAAATTATGGCCGATCAATCGGTGCACCCCTAATGTTTACTGTTCAGATTTGACAGTAAAGATTTTAAAATGCATTTTTTTAGGCTTTTGCCTTGTGTGATCTCACCAGAGGCATTTGCAATGGAGGCTTGTTTTTGAGAGGGTAGATTTTATTTAGATTAAATTATGTTTTAAATGAAATTACAAAACTAATGTCATTACTGTGCATGCCGTTCTATAGGTGGCAAACTGTATGTAAAGTAAGTTTGATTGATTTTACAGAAAAGTCTGGTCGATAGCTTTAAGTACCGCATTTTGCGTCATGCATAAAGCACAAGCTGCAAAAGCACAAGCTGCAAAGGCAAAGCGATGCCTGCAAGAACACATGCAAACAGTGGGAATGCACTTGTATGGACGTGGTAATTAACGGATGGGAACTAGTTTAGGACCTTGGCAACATGCCAGCAGCTTGACTGTGGCATAATGCACAGATGTGCCATTAAGTCAAACAACACTTTGTTTTCCTCAGTGAAGCTTACTTTCATTTCTAAAGGCACTCTGCCAAAGTGTGTACTGAATTTACTCAGTTAATACTTTCCTGATTCCTGATACAGCAGTGGCTGAAAAGAAGAAGGGGGTGAGGCGGATAAGAGAGGGTGTAAGCACTCTTTGTTGACAGCCCTCTCTGTGCCCTTCCCTTCTTTCACTTTCCCAAAAGTAGCGCACAAAGGCCACTTGTCCTGGTGCTGCTAGTGCCCCACCCCTGTCCCCAGCCCGCAGTTCGCAACACCATTCCATCCCCCTGCCAAGAACATGAGCACACGCATGGTTTAAATGGTGCCCTCTGTGGGGCACTGATGAGCCGGCACCCACATGGCACAACCGAGCTTGAACATCCCCCTCACAGGTTTTGATTCTTCCGTAAAGACCACAAAGTACAGCAGGTCAAAAACCAAAACAAGCCAGGTTCAGACGCTTGACTACCACCTTACTGACCACAGCAACCGCCACACTCATTTCAGACATCCTCTTATTCATGACACCCACACCCTCCCACCCACTTCACCTCCCTCCTCCCTCAACATGCCAGACTTTATTAGACGTCCAGAAAAGAAAACAGGAAACATGCTGCTTGCCTGGAAAATGTTGCCTCCACATTCTTAAAGGCTCAAAGCCCGAGCATTGCAACAAAAACAGAAGTCAGAGGAAGAAAGTTGGAGGTAAAAATCTTATTAAAAAGAAAAATCAAAAAGGAAGACCCTCTGTAAAAAAACAAAAAAAACAAGAAGGGTATCCCCTCCTCCTCCTCCTTCTCCTGCAATGCCTTAACCTCCCCTCCCTCCCTGCCTCCCTCCTCTCGCGGAGTCACTCCTCTTGGTCTGGCCTTGTCAGTGAAGGGAAGGGGCTTCTGCACTGCGAGTTTACGCTAAGCCCCCCGGCTGCATCATCTTTTAGTCCGTGCCTTTCATGGCTGGGAGAAAAATAGCACCGTCCACCCTTCGACTGCGTCTCTGTGTGCGCACACACACACCAGGAGGATGGTGCTGGTGATCGGCTGCAGGAGAAAAGAAGGAAAAGCTTTTGTCCTTTATAATCTCCCGAAGAAGAAAAAGCCGTGGTCAGGAGAGGACGCTAGCTGGAAAGTCTCTGTGCTGCTTCCTCTGCTGTCAGCTACGCAACAAATACCCACTGTGCATCCTCTTGGTTTTGTTTGTTTCAGAGAAAAAAAAATCTCACCGAAGAAAGGAAAAAAAATCTGTAAATCAGAAATGCCAGCTTGAACATGCGGAGCCGTGCTCTCTGGGTTCGCAGGCTGCGATCGCTTCATAGGATCCGCACAAGCACAATCCCTCCCCCTCTTTTTCCCCCCTCCTCCTCCTCTGCTGCCTGCTTCTTCTCCCAATTTTTTTTTCCTTTTTTATTTCTGATCTGGACTCCTCAGTGTTTTGAGAACGCCTGTCCCATTTTTTCCACCACTCTTAGCTGCGCACACTACCCCTGCCTCGCTTTCCTTTTTCTACCCAACTATTTGGGTCCCTCCTATCATCTTGTCACTTCCATTTTTCAGCGTTCCTGCACATTTGTCAGAATGTCATATTTTCCAAACTTAGATTTCCAGAGCTCTCAAATCTTATTAGATGGTTTTAAAAGTAAAAATACAAAATTCACTATGAATTTTGTATTTATGAAGGAGCATTAACAATGAAACTAGGAAAGATGGATGGATGGATGGATGGATGGATGGATGGATGGAGGAATGAATGAATTTAACTAGGGTTTAAGTCTGAAAATACACTTTTTTATATTGTATTTTATTGTCCAATACTGAAAAATACATAAATAAAATTCCAGATTTTTCTAGAAATCTGCAAAAAACAATTATTCAGACTCAGACTCAATCCTGAAATGTTACAGAGGAAGATTTGTATTTGTATTTGTATTTGATATGTAGTTAGAACAATGCATTCAGCTTACGGTTATTGCTGATTTTTATGGAAGTCAACAGAGGGAAGTGTGTTAGGATCACAGTTTGATTCCAGGAGGAGGAAGCTGGAGTGACAGATCCTTGAGCTGAATGGCCCGCAGTAGGAGCGGCTGGTTGGAAAAACAAAGCAAGCAGAGTCTCTCTGCCACTCTGCAGCAAGTTCAGGGCATGCAGAGGAAAACACACACAAGCACACACCTCATCGGCTGCATGACAAGCGCGACCAATGTACAAAGAGTCCGGCGCCAGAAGCGATTATCAGTGACACAAAAGTGAAAAGATGGAACTATCCAGGCACTCTGTGTCCGCAGGATGGTTGGAAGTGTCTATCGTGGTGAAAAATGTCACCTGCATGGAATAATGACGGGCATTCACTTTACGTGTGTGTGTGTGTGTGGGTTTTTTTTTTCTCAGCAGCCAAACAAGCAGAGACACGGCACGTCACCCGAGCCACTGTCTGCAGAAACGACACATCTGAGAAGCGTGACCATCAAAGGCTGCAACTTCCTGCCAGCCGGCAAGACAAACACACACACATGCATGCATACACCCTTGATGGAGTGTGTGGATATGGCTGCCCCTCTGATCTTTCTGTCTTCAATAACATAAGAGAAAGTGCAGCAGAGGAGAGAATAAGGGGGGAGGGTGACTGACAGAGATATGTTAATATGGAACATGATAGAGACGGATCACATCCAACAGACACTGAATCACTCTGGGAGTTTGGGAATATCTTAGGAATAAAAGGAGAGGTAAGGGAGGGTGGAGTGTGTAGAAATACTGCAGGTTTGTGTAAGTGGCCTCTTCTGTTGGGTAAAAAAACAGAGTTTTTATTAATTTTTTTTTTTACTTTTATTTGATTTAATTTTATTAAATCAGTCGTTCTATAAATTAATGTTTTATTGCAGTAGCATAATCTCTAAAACGTCAAATTTAGGAGGAATCCAACTCTTACATACATTCCTCGATGGGAAATTACAGGTGCCAAACTAATTCGTCAATACTTTTTATAACCCACTTCTGTCATATAACAAGGCTGGAGCATACAGAGAGACGGATCTTTGACCAGCTTTTTTCATCACTATCCTTTTGAAATACACACACACCCTCCATTTCTGCTACCTGTATGAGCCCTTCTCTTTTCCAATGGTTATAATCAGTCTGACAGAGAGAGGTATTCCAATCCTTGTGGTTTTTAGTATAACAATGACCATCAGTGGGACCCTTTGGGGTGCCTTGAAACAACATTGTTGAAAATAAGCGCTGTTTAAACTAAATAATCAAAAACTGAAAATATCTGTGTAGTTATGCTGCAATAGGCTTAGGCTGCTGGGGAAATAATGACCCTTTTCACCCTCTTCGCTAAATTTCTCACACTACTCTCCAATTTTTGAAATTTTTTGCGGTTATTTCACTTTTAACTTTTTCCTCTTTTCCTTCCTAGAAGCTGCACCGGGCCTGACTCTGTCTACCTGTGATACCTTTTTGAAGGGCATCGCCCGAGCTTCTGCTGGCCCAAAATTTAATGCTCACCTTCTACAGATGACCCACAGGCCCTGTCTTTCAGTGTTTAACCCTTTCTCTCTCCTAGACATGGGGATTGACTGAGCTTTTACTGTAACTAATTATATGTGCCCTCTTTCAGACTCTAACCTTGAAAACGGGCTCAGAGTTTATCTGTTCTTTTTTTAGGTGAAACGCTAAAGGAGCTACATCCATTAACTTTTATTTTTTCCTTCCCATAGAAAGTACTCCTGGATCAGTGCTTCTTTTTTCTCTTTGTGTCTCTGCTCTTTCTCTCTAACCCCCCAGTCGGTCGTGGCAGATGGCCGCTCACACTGAGCCTGGTTCTGCTGGAGGTTTTTTCTTTTTAAAAAAGGGGGTTTTTCCTCCCCACTGTCGCTACATGCATGCTCAGTAAGGGGGATTGCTGCAAAGTCAACGCCAGTGACTGTCCCTGTCTCTACATGCTCATCCAGGAGGGGGAATGCTGCAAGTCACTGAATGGATGCAATTCGGGTTTTCTTAGACAAAAAAAATTTTTTTTCCTTTTGAATAAATAACTAACTCTGACTGCACTGTTCAATGGTTAGGACTAATTGGGATGTATGTACCTGACTTTTGTGAAGTGCCTTGAGACGACATGTGTTGTGAATTGGCACTATATGAATAAAACTGAATTTGATTCAATTGAATTGAAATACCCGAGGATGATTATTATTCAGTTTTCTTATAAAGTACCAAATTATCGTCTAAAATCAAGTATTTCAAAGAGTTCATAATGTTATAGATGCTGACTGTGTTCGAGATTAGGAAGAAGAAAAAGTCCACAGCATCACAGATCCTCTACTGTACTCAACAGTGAGTTTGAGGTGCTCTTTCACATATTTATCCTTTGTTTTACACCAGACCCACCTGAAGTCATTAATCTCAAAAGGGTCAGTCTTAGTGTCATCTGACCAAAGCACACATTTTAAGTTAAACAGTCCTAGTAGTGATTAGCAAACTCCACTCATCTACGCCGGTGACGGCAGCACAGAAATTTATTTTTTTAATCCACATCAGTGATGGGCATTTGTTTCTTCAAACAGGGCCACATGAGTAACTATTCATGATAACAATCCACATATGACAATAACTTGACGTGCATCTATGGATGAACCTCAATTATTACATAAACATATTTGATAATGAACTCTACATACAATGTTTTTTCTTCGACTGCCTGTAGCGGTTGCGGTTGTTGCTAAAATGTAAAATGCCATACTGAAAACAGAAACTACTATCTTTCTGCAAATTATTTTTGGTAAACAAAATGTCCAAGTTCTCATCAAACAGAGCTACATTAATATGAAATTAATATTAATAGATTTTAAAGCTTTTATTTTAGTTACTACTTTTTTTTATTGTACAGTAAATTTCATGAAACAAACAGAAAAACCACACAAAGCAGTGAAAATGCTCCCAGTTTGGGAGAACAATTTCGTACACCTTGCTATTACTCAAAACAGATACCACAAAAGAACAACCTTTTGCCTTTTAAAAAACTCAAACCTCCACATTTTTAAAGCGGCTCAATAACACTCTTCAATTTAGGTAATTACACTGCCTCACTTTTACCCCAGACAGTTATGTGCTTAAGAAAATATCTCATTTATAAATTTATAGGTTTAAACTTGTACCTAAATAAGAATTTGATGACTGTGTGAAAAGGATTTGTTTGCTTGGAGGTCAAAGTAGAAAGAAGTAGCTCTAGAAAAGCTTTTTTTTTAATTTTAGTTTCAGTGATGATTTGTGGAGTCACTTTTATTTAATTAAGGCTGTAAAGGATGTGAAATTCAGCTTAATCTTTTGTATATATCAGAAACAGCTAAACAATTAAAATCAGAGGATTTGTTTTTCTATTTTCTCCTCTCTCTCGAAAAGTCTATAAAAATGTTGATCTCAATAGGCTTAATAATGTTTGAGTCCAACAGTTGATGAAAACCTTGTTATACGTTTGGAGAGGGCGACAAAACACTAATGAGAACAGATTGGCACAGCAGGAAACCTCCCTGCAAACAAACAACTGCTTTTACAGACGAAAGGCAGCCAAATCTGAGTTTAAACCAGGACTGACTTCGCATCTGTTTTCACGATGCACAGATTCAACCAAAGTGATTATACAACCATTGTTAGTAAATATTTTCACATGAAAAATTATTTGGGTGTTTTAATAGTTTGTTCCCTTTTCTTACCGTTCTGTCCACATGTGTGCAATTTCATCTAAGTGTAAATCTGGCTGTTCTGTAAGGTCCTCAGAGGTTTGTTAGAGAACTTTAATGACAAATACCAAGGAGCAGCAGAAAGCTCAGAGATAAAGTTGTTAAGCTTAATGCAGGGTTACATTATAAAACACTACTTCAGCTTTTGAACATCCCATGGAGCACTGCTTAGTCTATCCAACTAACACTCCACCTGAACATTACCCTGAAAACACCATTCCTCCTGTGATACAAGGTAGTGGTAGCTATAAATCGCACTCCGCGGATGACCTTTCTAGGAGAATGGGAAGAAGAAATCCTGGTTGCATTTTGCCACTCACCATGTAGGGGACACACGAACACGTTGAGGAAGGTGCTCTGGTCAGATGTGACTAGAACTAAACCTTTCGGCCTACATGCAAAAAAATGCTTTACTTGCGGTGGTAAATTAACACTCAACACCACACTGAACACACCATCCCCACAATGAAACATGATGTTGGCAGCATCACGCTGTGGGAATGCACTTCCCAGCAAGAACAGGGAAGCTAGCACAAGTTGCAGGGGAAATGCATAAAGACAAATACAGAGACATCCTTGAAGAAAAAATCTTGAGACTGGGACAGAGTTTTATCTTCTAGCAGGAAAACAACCCTAAACATAAAGCCACAGCTACACATAAATGGCATAGATCAAAGCATATTCATGTGTTAGGATGCCCTGGTCAAAGTAGAGATGTAAATGCAATGGATAAGCTATGGCAAGACTTTTGCAGCTATTTTACAATAAACAAAAATGTAGTCTCTAGATGTGCAAGACATAACATAAAAGACTTTAAATACAGTGAAAAGTGGTTCTATAAAATATTGAAAACCAGGCATCATTTTCCATTTTGCAATTATGCATTTCTTTGTGTTCCATCACCTAAAATCTAAAAAGAAATTGTGGTGGTAATATCACAAAATTAGAAAACCATGCATGAG
This sequence comes from Crenichthys baileyi, assembly GCA_036173005.1. Lineage (NCBI taxonomy): Eukaryota > Metazoa > Chordata > Actinopteri > Cyprinodontiformes > Goodeidae > Crenichthys > Crenichthys baileyi. Next base: position 16,683 of record JAHHUM010003034.1, read on the forward strand.
GTATAAAGACATTGCAAGGCATGTTACAGTTTAAAAATGAACAATCTCAACAGCCTGAACAAAACTAGCTGTTGTGCCAACTTGTTATTCTAAAATGCAGTTTGCTTTTTAATGATTAGATGTATTTCTCAGCCTGTTGTCTCCCTCCAGCTGGATGCCTTCCTTAAGCCCTGACCCTTAGCACAGTAAAACATCTGAAGCAGCAGTCATGCTCTGGAAGACCCCACAATTGACCTAAGTGTCCTATGTGGATTTAACACAGAAAGGAATCCTCTTCGTTAACCAGCCTAATTATACTGTATGTGCCCTTTTCCTGTAAGTGTGTCAGTGCAAGAACTTGGCTGATGAGAGGAGCTGAATGTAGAGGCCAGTTAAATCCCCCTAAAGCCCTTAAATGGATTTTTAGGAAATAAAGAGGGTAGAGTGAGCCAACCTGCTGCTTGCAGGCGAGGACTGAGTTCAGGGTATCTAAATTAGAGGTTCAGGGGTTCACTTTAGATGCAGGAACTCGGTCAAAGGGGTGTTCAGCTTTACACCAGGTTTACCACAGATGATTCCCCTGTAATATTTTAAAAGGAAGTTCTCCTCTGTGACTTTTGCTTCTACTCCTTAGAACGCTTCTGAAACATATTGCTTTTGTTTTCTAGGCTTCCCTGTCGTTTACTCTACAGGGAAATTCAATAGGTTGTTTAGGACAGGGTGTTGAAAATTATTACCCCCATAATACTCACATTGAAAAAGCTAATTGAACTGGAAACGTCCGATTATGTTGCAACCACGAAGCCACTTTGGAGAATGAGCATTTAGCAAAACTTTACCTAAACCACAGTTATTCTCTGCTTGGTTTATTATTTTTAAGATCAGCAAATAAATGCATTTAAGTAGTTGTTTAATGCATGTTTAGTTATTAGCAAACTATGAAGTGTGTGGTGTTTTATTTTGAAACTACCAGTAGTAAATTACCAGTAGAAGAAGTAAATCCGGCTTGGTAAAAAAACAAGGAAAAATAATTCTGGAGGTGTATAGGGGTTACTGACAGTAACTTTAGGATGGTTTTATTGTGAAAACTGCACCCCAGTTTGCCGTGCCAAAGAGATGGTTGCTGTTGCATTCATGTTAAACTTCAGGAGAAGAGAGAGGTTCATACATCTAAGCTGTTATTTAAATAAATGTGTGTTTGAATATGCTTAACAGGACCTAAACAGTAGCAGCAAACTAGTAGTTTGATGCTTCTGATTTGTTTTTCTTTGTGTCTCTTATGGTGTGGTCAACACACAATTATATGGAAGAAACATTCATTAAAGAAATGTTATGATCCATCAGTGCAAGCGAACATTATTCAGTCAGGGATGCTACTATTGGTTTGCACACCAGATATTATACTGTCATTTTGTGCTGCAAAACACACAATGACAGTGACGCACAATGACAATTTTGTCAGTTTTTATGTGACAAAATTCATGTTTTTCCTGAATTCTCAGCCATTTGTAGCTGTTTTTTTTCATAATGAATTTACACAGATACTGTATTTATACAAAAGTTTAGAAGGCTTTAAATATGGAACCTGCATAAACAACAAAAATGAGCTGGCTGCCTGGATGTACTGCTTGATGCATAAACACACGACAGGATGAAAGATAAACAGACAAATTAAAGAACAAAACTCTTCTGAACAAAATAAAAGCCACAATTCTTCTATTACTGCACAGACTTAACATCAATTTACTCATCAACCTTGATGCTCTGGAGCTTGTTAATGCTATTTTTTTCTTGAAGTGCACTGAAATGCGACTTTCCTTTTAACAGTTCAATGCATCAGTACTAAGAACTTTACTATTTTCAATCTATAAACGCCTCAACTAACACCAAGTTTAATAAAATTCAAATGAAGGTTAGTTAAATGTTTTGTTGCATAAAGGGAGATAATCTTGTGATTCCTTTATATTCCATCGGATTCAAAACCACTAGGTCCACTTCTATCCCAGGACCCACTGCACATTTTTCTCTTTTATGTTATAATCCCTAGAAAAAAAAAGGAAAAAAAATTGTAAGTCAGCCCTAGAAGAAAACCATACATCAGTTTTAGCCAGGAAAAGTCTGATCATGTAGCATTGTTTTCTTCTGAAGCATTGTTAATTTTCCTGTATTAAATAGTTAACTAAGAAGCTCAGGTTTATCCACCTGCCCTGTAGTTGTAGGCAGGGTAAATGCCACCCCTCAAGCATATATGTCGGCATACACGCCTGTGGGGTGGTAGACCCCCCTCTTAGCAGCTGTCCAGATAACAAACCTAAGTAAACACTGCCTCTCTGCTTTTGTTTCCCCGTCTTTTTTTCCCCTCCCACGCCTTGGTCCCTGCGGAACCACAAGGAATGGGCCAGAAAAGATGCAGGGATGAAGGATGGAGATAGCGAAAAATGGAAAAGAGAAGAAAACAAGAGGAGGGATAAATTACAGCATGGGAATGCAAATGAGTGTATTTTATTTGGGGGTAGCCAAGGAGGGCAGGCAGGCTTTATCTTCCAGGCAGGAACAGCCCCCCTGTGGCCTCTGGATCAGTTGTAGCAAGAGCGGAGGGAAAAAAAAGTGAATATTCTCACTCTGCCTTTTTACTTGGGGAGGAATAAAAAACAAGCAAAGCGAGAAATACAGCAAATACAAAACCTCTCAATTCTCAGAGGCTGCTGCAGCCATAAAAAAATGATATTTTGTTATGTTGTTACGCTGCCATCGCCACTGCTTTTCTTGCACCTCCTCCACCCAGACCATAGAGAAAGTTGCAGAAATACGGGCACAGAGCCTGGCTAAACACAGCCCTGCCACCAATGCCTCCAACTCCCCCCATTTGGGAGTGAGAAAGTAAGCATGGGGGAATGAGCTGGGGCGGGAGGAAGCAGTTTGCGCCAGCTGCAGGTGGTCTCCAGATGTAGCGGCTCTGGGGACAGGCCACTCCAGCCCCATTAAGCACGGCTCGGAGCTCCCTCCTTGCCTCTTTTCCTTCCATCGCTCCTCCTCTTCTTGCAGTGACAGGAGCCATCTGGCCTGGCAGCAAGAGAGAGAAGCACAAAGTCCCACCCTCCTCAGTGTGGCCCCTGGATGCCACTCAAGAGTGCATGAGTAAATAAAATGCATGCACGCACACAAATGCATGCACACACACCCTCCCCCTACTCCCCCTTGAAAAGCTGTCACATGGCTATTAACCCAAGCTGCAGCCCAGCTGCGCTCCATTACGATAAAAACTGCAGGGTCGGGGTGGGTGTTGAGTTGGGGGAGTGGTGGGGGGATACTACACAGTGTCCACTTACAGCCTTTTAAAGTTCGCTTTGCTAAATAGTTGCAACCATTTTCATCATCATATACTCCCACCCACCTGCTCATCCACCTCCCTCCACCTTGTCAGATGATGTTTCACACTCCCCCAAAGAACCTACAATACCCGGAAACCTATTGTAACCTACAGAGGAGTGCATTTTGAGAACACCACACCCGTCACCTGATGCTGTCCATGTATGTGATCAGCTCCAGAGACCCAGCTGAGCTTAATACATTGTAACCTGGAGGTAACATGATGTTCTCAAACAGATGAGTCCCAAAAGTGTTTCCTGGAAGACAAAGAGACTGACCAGTTTTTTTTTTTTCTTTTTATAGGGTGAAATCAATTTGCTTTCTCCAATTGTCAGTCATTATGTGTCAGTTAAAAAAAGGTTTTGGAAAAAGGTTGGCCACTTAAAGCTCTGACTGCTTGCTGCAGGAACATTTGGTCTTTGTACAGCCTGGGAATACTCTTAAAAGGATTCCTGGGTAATTGTCTGTGCCGAGGTAGGAACTGGTATTGAAGGAAAATGGACTGTAATGACCGAGAGGAAGCACGGTTGTAACATAATGGCATATGGGAGCCATGCAGGGTCAGTACTGTGTGGTTCTCAGAGGAATTAATGAACAATAAAACATTATGCCCTCCTGTACGAGCCTGGGTAACATGCCAAACAGAAAACGAAAGACTGGCTCTCTTGAGAATTTTTTTAAATTTTACTTCATTTATTGTTTTGTTTTTTTTACTGGGGTGTGAAAATTTCATGAAACTGACACAAATTTCTCTTAGCTACTCTTCAAACGTAGAAAAACAAAAAAACATATAGTTCAAGAAAGTTGAGAACGTTTGGTTTGTTTGAAGTGCTGGCGAGTTAATGGTCATTTCTCACCTTTGCCAGTTGAATGTTTTGCTTATTTGGTCATTTGATTTGTGTATGGTTACGATATGCAAGTAGGTTGGGACGAAGTAGCAATTAAGGACACAAATTAGTAAAGGGGTGAACTGGCCCATAGCCAGTCATGAACCAGGTGATCTCTAGCGCAAAGAAAGAAATCTTTACCCGTCTGGGAATCATCATCCAGTTTGCTCCTTAAAAAACAAAGACACCAATGGAAGTTGGACGAATAATGATAAGCGTGGGGGTATTATGTCGCCAGCATTTAGAAAAAGAGAATACAGTCAAAACAGCGAGGGCACTGACACCTACACCACCAATCCTCACTGCCTGTTCTAAAACGTTCCTGCATGGGAGATGTTCTGAGAAGCTCAGCTGAGTTTGTTGGCAGCTGAGCTGAATGAACGAAAAACAATAGCATTGATTTACAGCACAAGCCACAGATCAACCACAGGGCAAAAGACCAGGCTGAAGTACAAGAGGATATGAATGATAACTGGTCGATGAGGATGGCCACAAACGGCCAAAGCATGCTTGTTTCAGGAAAAGATAGGAGGTGCAGCACTTATAGAAAAAAGGAAAGTTCTTCAGAGAGAAAAATATCCTCAGTTTCACCTTTTATTCCTACTCCATTTACCTTTCTCTGTTTTACTTTTCATCCTCTCTCTTTCTCCAATGACTGCCTACCCCCACCACTCTGGCCACAGACCATGAAAAAAGTAAATATGTGCACAAGGTAAAGCAATTGGTTAACCTTTGAAATACCCTGCCAATGAGATCGGCTGCTCTTTACTCGATTCAGCTTGAGGGAAAAAAAACAGAAAGGAAGAAAGAAGAAAAAACAAAAATGTTGGCCACCACTTCAGAAAGGATATTCAATATCCATGAGCTTTTTCATTTCGCACTGATGAATAATTCAGGGTGACCTGCCCACTGCTCAGTGAGGGAGGTGGAGGTGGAGGGAGAGGGAGAAGGGAGATCACACACACAGAAAAAAGAACAAGGAGGAGGAGGAGGTGTGCAGAGGTAGTTGTCTGTTTAAGTGGATGCAGCTGCCGCTGTTCAGCGAGCAAAAAACTGATCTCCTCCACGGCTGCTGCGGAGAGAGGTGCAACCTGCAGCATGATCCAAGACAGATAATTGGGAAGATTGGATGAAAGAGAAGCCACTTTTTTTTCTAGGATGCACAGCAGACACAAATTGCTGCTGACATGTAAACAGATATACAGAGAGTGGTGGACAAGAGATAAACAAACATGACAATGAAATCTACTAATAACCTACATAGATAAATCTAAATAAATAAAAATATTTAATGGTTTTCAATTGTTATGAAGAGGAGAAGGTGCTCTGGTCAGAAAAGACCAAAATTGAACTTTCTGGCCTAAATGCAAAATGCTATTTGTAAGGTGGGGGGTCTAATACTGCACCCTGAATAAACCATTCCCACAGTGAAAAATGGTGGGGGCAGCATCATGCTGTGTGCAATTCTTTCAGCAAAATAACATCCCTTAAGTCAAAAATTAAATCTAATTGAGAATCAGTGGCAAAACTTGAAAATAATGTTAGCAGATGCTCCATTTACAATGTGACTGAGCTTGATGTATTTTGCAAAGAAAAAAGCTGTAGAAATGTAGATAGCTGGTTGAGACTTGCAGCTGTAATTTCCAGTGAACGGTGGTTCCACTTTACAGTTATTCTCTACTTGTGTTGGTCTATCACATAAAATCCAATAAAATACAGTGAAGTTTGTGGTTATGATATGACGAGGGCTATAAATACTTCTGGAAGGCACTTTATACAGAATGTAGTATTTAAAAGATCACCACGTCATGAAGGAGTTCAATTTTTCGTCTTCATGATGCTGTTTGTTCACTAACGTACCTCTGAGGCCTTTACAGAACAGCTCGATTCATACTGAGACTAAATTTCTCACAGCAGGTCTCTGTTTACTAATTAGGTGACTTCTAAAGGAGATTTGGTTGCACTGGATTTTTTAAGGGTATCAGAATAAAGGGGCTGAAAACAAATGCTGCTACAATTCAGTTTTTTATATGAGAAAATGTTGAAAATGTGAAAATTTCTGCAAAAAGCTAGAAATTAGAGTGCAATAAGTGTAAAAAAAGAAAAAGGAAGTTGTAATCATTTATTAATAACAATTAATAAAGAAGAGTGTTAAACTGTTGTTATAGTATTGCTTTAAATCTTTAGGTAGGCCTAAACATCTATTAGGCCTAAAGTACATGCATATTTTGACTACTTTTGTTCTACATACTTCACTTTAGCAAACATTTCATGAACACCCAACTTTGACTGGGCTACTTACAGCCCCTAATTCAACTCCCTTCTGGAATATATACCTTTTTAGAGCCAAAGTGGCACAGGAATCTAAGTCTGAAGTAATTAAACCTCTTTATTTAAAGCTCTGTACTTAAGTACTATCAGTGATAACTCTGATTTGTGTTATGTAAATGCATTTATACCAAATAGAGAAAGTTTGAGCACACACAAAAAAAATTCATGATTCCTTGAAATCTTAATCAACAGCATTAACTAACAATTAACAGTAGAAGGAACCCAGTGAGGAGCAAAGCTTGATCGTAAAGGAGCTTTACCAGATCAGGAGTAACCCCTCTGACACTGCACACAGTTCAGATGTTACACATCACACACACAAACATGAATCCACACACAAAACACTCCAGCTGCCAAGCAGAGGGGAGACCAGCTGTTCCTCATTCGCTCGAAAGCTCCATTCCCTCCAGAAACCATTAATGCCTCTGTGAACACAAGCGATGGTTTGGAAATATCAAGACAAGAAACGAGGGGGAGGGCAACGAGTGGATGGACCACTCGACGACACTTTTCTAACGCTTAGTTCGTAGAAAAACCGCCGCAGTGGGAAAATTGATTTTTCCAGGCTGCATTTACCCCAGGACACAGAGGTTGAGACGAGATGGTGAAGCAGATAGCACAAAAACGTTAATGTAACATTTAGCAGGTTCTCAGGAAACTGGAGACACATAAAAGGAGAGATGCAGACTGAGATGACAGTATGAAAATGTACAGAGGTTAACAGTGGCTGTTAAACAGTTTGATCTCTGCCGAACATATAGTGCATAAAAACAATAAAAAGTTGTCTGATTGGTGCCCAATTATACGTTTTAGGGTTAATAATATAAAAACCAAGGGTTAATTTGTCTTATTTTGCCACCAGTTTTTTATATTTAAACATTTACAGCGCTGTAAAAATGTGCTCTGATTTTTTGCTGCTTTTTGTACTTTGTCACATATAAATGTGTCACATCAGACACACCTCAGTTTTTACCCAAGGCAGTTATGATTTAATTTATTAAAGGAAAAAAGCTAGCAACTGTAGAATCAAAATAAACTGACCAGAACCTGACAACATGAAGTAGGCTGAAAGTTCTTAAAAAGCAACACATCATGTCCTGATCTAAAGAAATTCAAGAACAGTTGAGATGCATATGTCAGTCCAGAAAATGCTAAACAGCCACTTCTTTGGCTTTTGGACTACAGGTAACAACAGTAAGATCAATTATCCACAAATGGAGAAAACATGGAATAGTGGTGGATCTGCTTTTTTACATAGAGCCCTCTTTAAAGTCATAACTTTGCATTTAAAAACAGATTTAATGATTGTAATAACAAAAGAAATCCTGTTGGTGAAAGAAAGTCTGTGTATAGCTATGAAACTTCACTCTTTAAAACAATAAGTCCCAATGATAACTATTAATAAGTTCTACGAATACTAATAATACTTCTAATAATAATGCTAATAATAGTAATACCCCCTCTTAGAAACAGTGATAATACAAATCATTTTCATGAATTTGCACATATTAAATGAATAAGCCAATACTTATACTGTTAAATCCCTAACTAAACTAAATAAATTCACTGGGTACTTTCACCTTTGCTTATTTAACACTTATTTTCCTCTTAGTTAATGGCTCATCCTCTTGACCTAAATGTAATTTATGAGATTTTGCTGTGGCTGAATCTACAACAGTTTATATATACATTAATGTGTCAGCTACTTCATGTCCTTCCATAACAGTGAACACTTCCTGTAATCGAAAGAGGGACATCTGCAGCCTGTATTGTTTCCTCCCTCTGCACTTCTGCATGGAAAGTCAGAGGTTGTAGCATCACGAGCTACAGAAATGTTTAATGTCAAGCAGAATGGTTGCACACAAAAACCCTCCCTTGTCTCCCTTTAAGATGACTTTGTGTACAAAGTATAAGATTAAAAGCAGACACCTTAAAGCAGTTTAGCAGAGGACAAATGCAAGCACATTAGCCATGCATCCTAGTGAATTCCCTTCCAAACACAGAGAAGGAAATTAAAATCCCATTCAGGCCCCATCAGGATACATGTGATGGGAGATTATGTAACTGTCAGCTGCAACCACACAGGTCCCTAATCAGAAGAACTGATTTGAGGCTTTTTGCCTCAGAAAGTGGAGCAAAAAACACCAAAAGAAGTGATCCAGGTGAAATGACACATCCCACAAGCCCTGCCCACAAACTTCAGTGTTCCTACACTGCCTCCTAATTCTCAAGCCCAGAAAAGCACATCTGAAGATGTTCCACAGATTATCCCCACAGGGGAAACCACGTGCAAAGCATTTACCTTTACCTAATCTACTGAGCACACTCACAGGCTGTAAAAGGCTATGAGCCAATCAACTCTAGTAGGAAGGGCTACTTTGCTAAACTGACACTGAGGCCAGGGTTTACCCACCCGTGCCGCTCTGTTGGATGCCGCTGACAGACACCTCCATGGCCAATCTGAGGGCTGCAAGGCGCTCTCCCTGCTCTAGGTGGAAGGGAACTGTTGCAACTAAGCTAAACTCCACCGTTTAAAGCCACAATTAGCTCTGCTTACGGCTTTAGCCAACCAATAGTGTCCAGTGGAGACCAGAGCACAGACATGGGCCCTCCCACCTGAGGTCTGCTTTAAGATTAAGAACTGAAAAAAGTAAGTAAACAAAAATTAGAAAATTAGCAGTTTGATCCAAATTAAATTAACTTAGTTTGTTCATTGGATGCAGACATAATAATTTGCATATTATTTACCTACATGCAGGTGCATCTCAAAATACTAGAATTAGGGGTGCACCGACTGATTTGCCAGCTGATGATGGGCCCCCGATTTCGTTAATTTTGGATGATCGGTCATTGGCCGATACTTACATGTGAAACCGATCTTATCCACTGATCTTTTCTAGCTCCGCAAAGAAAAGCACCCACTGTCCCCTTTGCTCTTTCGTGAGAGAGGGCCGAATGACAGACCCGCCCAACAGGTCACATCTGCACGTGTGCGGTTTACAACTGTTGACAACATAACATTGGAATATTGAAGGTGTGTTGTGACCTTGCAGCACCTGACAGCTCAGTTATAAAGAAAATTGGTGTTTGTCAAAATCAGAATCGCCAGGTCAGGCTTTTTAAAGATCGGCAATCGGCCAGAACACTGCAATCGGTGCACCCCTAATTAGAATATCTTTAATATGTTGGCTATCTCATTCTCGTCTTTCATGTCTATGGTATTTGCGTCCATATGTCATGTGAAATATTTTGTCATTCCTAATGTATGATAGACGTAAAAATCATAGACAGAAAAATATCCATGTATAAGTTATTATTGCAACGGAAGCTAGAAAAAGGTGTATGCAGTGTATTTACACCTGAGCGCTTCTGTAATGCTATTCAATAACAAGCCTTCTAGCCCTTTATGAAGCTCACTTTTATTCAAAGGAAATACCTTAACAACCACAGAAGGTTATTGCTGAAGAGGCTAGCTGTTCACAAAGTTATGTGTCTATGCATTTTAACAGAAAGTTGAGTAGAAGGAAATGGGATGTCAGAAAAAGGTCCATAGCCTATGCAGATAATTGCAGACTTGAGAGGATAGTGAAGCAGAGCCTACTTGAGAGCGTTCAAGAACCACCACACACAGATGTATCCTGGACATGGGCTAGAGCATAAGAATTACTTGTGTTAAATCACTGCTGAATCAGAGACAATATCAGAAGCATCTAAACTGAGTTAAGGTTGTCCAAAGTCCTCTTTTCAGGTGAGAATAAAGTTAGCATTTCATTTGGAAATCAATGTCTCAGAATTCAGAGAGAGACACAGAATTCAAGTAGCTTAAGGTCCGGGGTAAAGTCGCCACTGTCAGTAAGGATTTAGGGAGCCATGTTGATTCACCATGTTTTATGAAGTCCAAATTAAAACTTCTTTACAGAGCACTTTGTGCTTCCCATTGTTGACAAGCTTTATAGAGATGCTGATTTCATTTTCCAGCAGAGAAATTTGGCCCCTGGTTTGAAGGGCGTTATTAAAGCAACCCGAGCTTCTACAATATAACAGCAAATCAGGCAGTAATAGCCCAAACTAAGTATCAAGGACATATACTATGCAGTGCATGGAGATATTTTTCAGTTGATTAAAATGTTCAGAGAAACTTAATCTGGGTTTCATTAGCCATAATCATCAATATTAATGGGAAAAACTAAAAACATATCACTCTGTGGACAATGAATCTACATTAATTTAACTTTTTTATTGAAATAATTTTGCTTTTCAGTGATATTCAAATTATTGCACTGCACCTATATCTTTGATGACCATAAACCATCCTTTGTAATAAAAGAGGTTGTTTGATAGAGCCTTCACACAAAAATAAAAAGTAATTTCTACATGTGCGGCACAGAGGAAGAAGGGGGGAAGGCGAGTAAACAAAATGTTTCTTTAAGTGCCCTGCAGGTTCTTATTATTGTTTATCCTCAAATGCAAAAAAAGGTTGCAACTGGAAGAAAAAGTGCAACACCAGATACAGCTCCCCACATTTCCTCTTCCCTTAAATATAAAGATTATCCATCTCTGATTAGCACTGAAATCTAAGTTGCCTAGCAACACACAATTAAGCAATATGCTTTCTGATCAGCAGCAAGAGCTGCCCGTAATCAGATGAAGTTGGAGCAGCAACAAATGTTACAGCTACGTGCAAATGATGCCGGCTGTGATAAGAGTGATGCGGGTAGTGGTGACCCCTGACAGAAGAGGACGTTTTCCACGAAGCTCAAAGAAGAGAACCTTCCACCACCACAGCTCGTCCTCCATCCTCTGGATCTGCTTCTTATTTCTTTGACAACAAATGAAGGGAGGCCACTTCATAGAAGTCATTACTCTGTAACAAGTGCAGCAGACCACAGGCCCATTAGGAGGGAAGTAAGAAGTGGTGTTACATGGCTAAAAACTAAATCACCAGTTTCCATTAGCAGGAAAGAAGTTCATTTGTCAGAGGTAAAATTTTGGTATTTAAGGATAATAAAACTATCCCAAATGATGGCTCTAAAATACAAACTTCCCTTGTGTGAAACATAAACATTGTCACAATTTTTCTACAAAATTCTGTTAGAAAAAAAATGGTTATTAAAAATGAATTCTGTAGAGCACAATGCAAATACTTTCATATGTTTTTGCACCAAAGCACACTTGGCTGACCTTATTAATTAATACACGACTGTAATAGTAAATGTGTTTATGGCAAGAAACCATAAAACATAACAGAATTTCTAAATGGCTGTCATAATTGCTGTTTATTGGCAATGGTTTTTAAATGTCACATAACGACTGAGATGAAGGCAATTGATGATCCTGACTATAATAACCAGTTGACATTAAAATGTTTATTAAAAATTATTTTGAGAATTAATCTTTAATTAATCCAAATTGCTGAAAGTCAATTTTGTTTCCTATCAGTGGTAAGTGCCATCTGAGATAAAACTTCAAAACAACCACAGGATAAAGTGTAAATAAAGATTTTTAAAGTTACTGGGGTACTTTAGGTTAGGCAACGATAAACAAAGCTTTGGACATGAACCAAAGCAGTACAAGCGCCATGCTAGAGGAGCAGCTGATAAAACAACACCCAGGGCATAATAATAAGCCAAATGAAAAGACAAGGCCAACTTAAGTGCTTTTTCTAAGGTGCTGAACGCACTTTATACAGTTGGATACCTCTGACTGCTACATTTTCCTTTGAAAAAGGGTTTATGAAAGTATTTAGATCAAAGTTTTGTTGATTAACGATCTTTCTACGAGACACTTTCTTAGTCCTGTCTCACAGCAAAAGGCATCAAAGCATCAGAGGGAACTCAGTATCAAAAGGTATCAGTCAGGAGAAGAGTAGTACATAATTTAAAAGGCATTAGTTATACCATGGAAAACTGTGAAGAGGACTATCATAAAGAAGGGGGAATTTATAATGCTGCAGTGATATTAACAAGATATGGACACACCAAAAGTGATGTAAATAAGAGAAGAAAATGGTAACGGAGGCTGACAAGAGGGCAGCAACAACCATCAAGAGAGCTACAGGTACAGTATTTCTGACAAATATTGGCCGTTTAGTACCCATCATATCATTCTCTAGTATTCCTAATATGTGTGGGCTATAGAGTATGATAGCAGGATGGAAGACTGTTCTAATAAGGAAAAACATCCAAGCCCGCCTAAATTCAGCAAAACCACATTTGAGGTTTCTATGGCCAAAATGTTTAACGTTTTTGGCCATAATTCTAAAAGGTTAATTATACACAAACATCCAAACATTGTCTATACCTGTTTATCCTTGAGAGACACACAACAATTAACCATGCACACACAACTATACCTTAGGGCAAGTTTGAGTTACCAATTAACCTCACAGTTATGGTTTTGGACAGCGGGAGGAAGCCAGAGTTCCTGGAGAGAAGCCACGCATGCACTGGGAGAACATGCAAACTCCAAGCAAAAAAACCTGAGGCTGGGACTCTAAACCAATGCCTTCTTGTTGAAAGACAACAGTGCTACCAACTGTGCCACCGTGAATATCTACAAACATGCAAAAAACTGAACTAAAATAAAACTGCTTTTGTTGGAGGATTAATAGTTGTTCTGATTATTTGAAAAATTTAGATTATTTGAACAAAGGAAACATTTGTGACTTTAGGTTAGAGAAAGAAATGTAAAACAAAAAACAAATAGTCCATAGATTGATTTAAAAAGAACAAAACAAAAGAAGTAATTGGTCGCCCTAAAGTCAAGTTAGATAAAACAGAACAAGGCTAAATTTCTTTATGGAAAAGGGTTTTATTTAGTCCGGAATGAGGCAAAGAAAGAAAGGAAATTGTGTCACACTGCAGAAACACAGTTGTTCGACCAAAAACAGTTACCTATTATAGTCTACACAAACATATATCCAATTAGTATAATTGGATTTGTTGCTGTTAAGCTTCAGATTAGGTGAGAGTACTAAGTAAAATAGAACGACAGCAACCACTTTTGCATACTAAAAACAAGCTGTATATATTTTGACACCTATCTCACACGGCCTAAGTGCAGACGTACATTTGAAGGACGGCTGTTGAAAACAACCCCATTTTTAATATAATGGGCATATCGTTAAAAATTTCTTGTCAACCCTTCAAAACAACCATGAAAGCACAGAAAATTTGACCAGCAACCAAAGAAACTGCTGCTTGTTTGAAATGTTTCAACTTGATGATGAGACACAATCCCCTCTGGCAAATGACACAATTCTGGTGCAATACATGTATAAATAGTTGGATAATTTGGAAAAAGAAACCTCTCACAGCAAAGCAGCTTAACTTGTCATCTTACATGCTTCTCCTCCTTCCAAAAACAATGTCAGTGTAATTTAAATTTTCAACGTATCCTATGTAGAACAGAATCACAAGATGGAAATTATTATTATTAATAAAACAATATTGATTTCAATATTAAAGCTTAAGGTTTTAGGAAATAAGTAAATAAAAAGTGAGGTTTGACATTACTTATGTCAGGCGCGGTGGCCATGGTTGAGACTATAACAGGTGGACCGGTGCGACGTCCGACCAGCTTGTTGTTAGTGGTGTTTTGCCCTTGGAGATGGGTGTTAGAAGAAGCAGGAACAACAGTGTTCTCGGGAGCGGCGTTGATCCCTTTCCGGAGAAGCTGTGGGCTGTGGAATGGGTTCGTTGCAGCAATGGGTGAAGTCGGGGGAAGGTTTGGGGCTCTCTTCATCAGCTCCATGGGGGAGTAGGAGCCAGAGAAGGTTTTAGGTGCCATTCCAGGTGTGGCAGGTGCTGGAGGAGGTTGCTGTCCGAGAGCGGACATGGCGAGACCGGTGTGGGGGTGATACATAGGGACCGGTCTTCCCTGAGGCTCAACATTGTTGTATCCTCCAGGACTAACTGGGAAAGCTCCAGTTCCCACTGGCCTTGCCCCATGGTAGGTGGTAGTCTCAAGGAGATGCTGAGAGGGGGCGCTGCTTGGTCTGCGGCCGAGAAACTCTCCCATCCTCGGAGATATGGTCTGAATGGTGGTGGGGGGTTGCTGCATCAGACTAGGGTCCATTGTCAACCCCTGTGGCTGCATATAGAGGTCACTGCGATGACTAAAGCTGTTGGACCGGGTACGTGTCACAGAACCGCCAGTCTTACATCCAAGCACCACGTGGGACAAAGCACGGGCCTGGGCCAAGTTCGGGGCCACAGACCGAATATCGCGATCCTCCATCATCGTCAGCGTGGCTACAGAATCAAAGCCATGCTGCAGCAGAAGAGTAATGGTGCTCTCAGCCAAGCCTTCAGCTCGCAGCAAAGCCAGAAAGGTAGGGTCTACCATCTTCTTGGGGTCTGTAGTGCTGGGATTGACTGGAGGCAGGCTGGAAGGCATCCCAGCTGTGGCACCCATCATGACTGAGGTGGGGTCATAGCTTGGGTCATAAGGCAGCCTCTGGGAGGCTACAGCTCCATAAGCCCGTGGGAGAGCTCCGTCCATCACTTGAGATGCTGGGTCCACCACTGAACCAGCAGCAGTTTGCTGGCGAGGTTCCAGGGGTAAGCTGGTAAAGCTATTATAAACCTGATGTGCAGGGAGAGACGGCGGCTCGGCAGCGTAAATGGGAAGAGGGGGCTGGACCCCGTAGATAGCTGCTGGAGTAAAAGAGCTGCCACCAATACGCTGGACGTCTGGGATCATCTTAGATCCCAGAGCTTCCCGGTACAAACGGCTCAGCTCATGAAGAGGAGGGGGAGGAGGTGGCGGGGGAGGAGGGAGAGGAGGAGGAGGCACGGATGTAGGTGCAGCAGCATAGGCTAGTACAGAAGGTGTGGCCCTTGCCTGTCCTTGATCCCACGCAGGTCTTACCCCTCCATAATGAGAGGCAGATCTTGTGAGCGAGTGCTGGTTATCCCTGTAAAACCCAGACTCTTCAGGTGGTTGGCCAGATAAGGAAGAGTCAGCCAGGTAGTAATCCTGAGCTGTTACCGAGGTCCGCCCTGCCATGGCTTGCTTGAGGTAGAGGTTACTGCTCAGATCAGGAACAGAGCCCTTCCTCATGAGCTGCTGTCCATGCAGGCCTTGATCCCGTTTCTCAGCCAGGTCTAGCTGATGAACAAAACCAGCTGTACTGTCTCTACCACCCAGCAGGAGAGAACTCCTTCGCTCCCTGACGGTACCACAATAGAAACAGCGACTTGCAGCCCTGCCGTTCTGGCCCTCACTCCACACAGCAGCCTGCTGGCCCAGAGAGTCACCGAAATGCGACTGCTCGCTCAAGTCAGGCATCAGTAAAGACAATAATGAGGATAGCTACAAAAGCGGAAAATAGAGCCAAGTATTGGATTTCGGCTCTCCAGTTACACTGACCCCCAATCATAAGGGAGAAGTGGGGAGGAGAGGAAGACAGGTGAAGCAGGAGGTACCCTCTTACCTGATCTGCAGCTGTGCACCCGCTCCCTCCCCTCACTCTTAAGTCTGAGCTATCATGTAGCTCCCTGTTGGCAGCCTGTCTAAATAATTCAGCCCTGGAAACAATAGAAATCCATGGGGAGAGACATACAACATGATAAAGACAGAAAAAGAACACACACATAGACATGCAGGCAGAGAAATAACACACCTTCAGAGTGAGGCTCTACTCCATTCTGCTGGGATCATGCTTGTGCTGGGCATCCCACACTAAGACTGAGGGTAAGAAATTGTGGTAAAAAACACATGCTGGACAA
Source organism: Crenichthys baileyi (assembly GCA_036173005.1). Taxonomy (NCBI): domain Eukaryota; kingdom Metazoa; phylum Chordata; class Actinopteri; order Cyprinodontiformes; family Goodeidae; genus Crenichthys; species Crenichthys baileyi. The sequence continues at coordinate 32,980 of JAHHUM010003034.1, forward strand.
TGACAACAGACTGGAGGAGGGGACGAGATGTACTAATCCAACGGGGACTGATGCATGCCATTGGCAGGGACTGTCCTCTCGTTTACTGCACTCGCCACGAGGGGATTAGCGTCAAACTAAAACCTGATTAAATCCACTGCTCCTGTGACATCACTTGGTCTAGATAGCGTATGTAGCCAGCAGACTGCAGAGGCCCAGGGATGTGTTCAGGGGAGTGTAAAACAACACTGTTTATGGTGTTTGCTGCTCACCTCTCTGCTTGCCTGCAGCCCATATCCCTGTGGGTTACTGGGTTATTACTGGATCTTAGCCAAGAGGCAGAGGAGTAAAAGAGGGGTGACATGCTGCATATCCCCAGAGAGATGGGGTACTTCGGAGGCATACACTTAAATCGGATGGCTGTTAGAAGAAAAGCAGGACATGCTCCACTTCAACCAGCAAGAATGCACAGCCTCCTCTACTGGGCAAATGTGTATACAGAAAATTAATGTTTCCAAAGTTTCCATAACAACCATCATCTACCCTGACACTGGATAGTCCACTGTTAACAACTGCTCAGTGTCTCTAAGTTTTGGATGATTCCTGATATACAGTATATACCTATGATGAACAGGTATATCTCAATTAATTAGAATGTCAGTAAAAAGTTGCATTTTAATTCAATTAAAAAAAATGAAACTCATATAGATTCAAACACATATAGCTAAATATTTCAAGGGTTTATTTCTTGTAATTCTAATAAAAGCTTAAAGATTAAAGAAAAATAAATTCAGTTAAAAAAAAATACATAAGACTAATAGAAAATACAAAAACATTATGCATTATGCTGCACGTAGGCGTATTATGGAAAGTTGACTGGAAGGAAAAAGTGTGGGAAACAACGGAGCACAAGCAAGACCAACTCCGATAATTAATATGAAATCTGATTTATTTTATGACATAGACCCAAAGTTAGAAAAAAACCTGATGTATATGATGAGTGTAAATTTATTGCTTTCCAAATTTAAATGAAAAAGTACCACGAAGTCTTCAATTTCTTAATTCTATAATCACCCATTTGAAAAACTGTTTAAGAAAAAGTTTAAGAAAAGATGTATAATTAAAGTATATAAGTCAAGTCTAGTCCAAGGATAAATGCACAGCCAACAGTTATGACTCTGTGTGACAGGTTGCTGTACAAACAAAACCTGGAATGATTTGTTTTCTCTTTTATTAATTAAACAAAGATCAACTCCTATAAATGGCTTACTTGCCAAACTAGTGTCCATATTGGAATTGATGTTATGAATTTTGTTTTGGATAAAAATTATTTTCCCTATAAAAAAATTTAATCTTATGATCTCATCACTACTGAGAGTCAATCCACAGCTCAACAAAGGTGCAACTCTGTGTTAGCCTCGGTGTTACAGTGACCTGGGATTTTTTTCATGGCATTACTGACCTAAAAATAAACAAATCAGAAAGTTAGATGTGTTGTTTTTTTCAGCAAGACGTCTAAACTATTCTCAAGAATGAGAAGCAAACCATTTTTACTGATCAATTTGGTCATGTTTTTTTTCATGAAACTCAAGTTCATAAAGTACAAACATTAAAATTTACTGAAATTTCCAGACTGACATTTTCTAATAGCCATTAAATGTTCAGACTCTTTTTTGCTGTGTAATTACAATCGTTTAATCTGATTTTTGTACTTTTTTTACAGTGGGATTTAGTATCAGAGTGCTCTAAAGATTGAAAAGCCCAAAACTGTATGCAAACCCCATTTTATCACCTAATCTATGGCCATGCATGGTATAAAACTGAATGAATGTACGTTTTTGGTTTTTGGTGGAAACCTAGGGGAGAGCAAACGGACCAGAAAAGAACCATTTTTATGATGACTGTTAACTTAGCAGTACTGATTGCACCACAAGTAATATAAAAGTCAGTTGGAAACTACGATTCAGCGAGCATAGCAGCCTGACAGGTAACAAGGAAATGAATGCAAATGACACATAAAACAGGAAAGCAATAAAAACTTGTGTAATGATGTATTACGTGACTGCAACTTTCCATACAAATAAAGGAAAACAAAATTACATTTACATATGGACGATTAGTGCAAATTCTTTAAAATGATTTTTGAAGGCCTTAGGTTTACTTTAAAAATGTTCCATATTACAACATAAACTTGTTTCAATTGTCAAAGCAAGAACTTTGTGAACTTTTCTGCTACATACCACACACACCAGATGTGCAAACATTGCTTATCTGGCGTGTTACCATTGAGAGGTCACTGCCAGTGTTTACTTACAGTGAATAGAGTAATTGGAACGGTTTTAAAAAAAGGAAGGAATCTTTATAACTGTGTGATAAGGAATAAATATAGGAGAGGGAAAGAGAAGGAGAGAATATAGCTGGACCTGGCTGACTGGGGCAATGGACACCAAATGGCTGTATTTGTCTCTCTTTTTAAGCATTTTAGTCTGATGTTTTCCCTCATCATTGGTCTTAAGTGCAAACAGGTTGAACTGACAACAATATTACTCCTTTGTAAAACTGTTTCATGTTGTGCATTTTTTTTTTTGCATTGATACTTTAATTTCAATTAAAACCATTGTTTGATAATTAAACAATCATCCCTGGGTAATAAAAATACTGAAAGAAGTAAATAACTAATAAACTAATAAATAAAACAGAAGTATCTAGAGAGGTAAGAAGTTAAACACAGAAAGGAAAGAGGAAATATAAGGAAAGGATAGAAAACATTTTTTTGCAGGGGAGACCTAAGAGCTGCCTGGACATGTATAAAAAAATGACTTCTGTCAACAATACCTGCACTACGCTGAAAAAGCAAACCACATTCCTGGGATGACTGATTCTTGACTGCCATGTTATAAATTTAAAGCAATCTTTCACTCATAACAGAGGGATACAAATACATCATGAAAGCGCTACTGCCCTAATAAGGAATGTAAATATGTGGAAGGCAGCAGGAATTTGTTTCTAAAAGTCTTTGCTGACCAGCTTAATGGGATTTTAACCAGGAAGACGGCTGACTGTCAGTCCAAAAGAGAGACGTTTCATCCTTGTGTTTTATTTTGAATTCTTCACAATGATGTTATCCCATGTCCCCTTACAAAAACAAATGGTTATTCCAAATATTTTATTCCATCTTTTATAAATATTTTATTTCATCTCCAAATAGCAGATCTTTTATTGCATTTATAAATTATTTTATTAGATTTTCTTCAAAATGGGCATTTTGTCACCACAATGCTGCAGGCTTGGTTTTAACTGCTGCTGACACTTAGTACATACAATAACTATATAGTATTTGTGTCTATCCAGCCTTTCTTAGATTGTACATGGGCTGGGTTGCTGTAAACAAAATGCCCTTGATGTGATTAATACGGTTTTCCTGTTATAGCTGCAAAGAGGGGGCCGACATTATATATAATATTCTATGGATTAAGAATGGGTTGTCACTCATATATGTACACATGTAGGCAGACGAGCAGATACTCATGGCAGTAAAGTGTATATATTATAAAAAACTGGAGATCTGATCTGTGAATTTCCAGATATAAATGAATTAGAAGCCCACTCTTATCTAAGAAATGTTATAATAATTAGAGATGCGTAGGACATCAAACCGTCATTGCATATCAATGTCTGTAATGTAGTAATTACAAAGGACTGGGTGGTATTTTGAATACTGCCAGTAATATATTGGCCAGCTGGATGGACTTCCCCTGTCCCTTATGCCCACACCTGATGTAACAGGCACCTGATCTTACTGAAACACATGCAAAACCTCACAGAGAGAGGTGCCAACATCACAATGATAGAAAAGGAAGAAAGCAGTGGGAAAATTGCAGGTTAAGAGCAACAATTCCACAATAATATTCCAATATCCTGTTTCCCTCATAACATGCAGCCGTAGTAATAATGATTTACTATCAAAAACAGCTAAATTTCAGTGAAATAATTCAACCTTTCAGTTGGAGAAGTTGGGAAAAAAAGGAATACAATGATTTCGCCTTCTCCGCAGCCTCTTACAGTTAATGGATGAATGTTTTCTTTCATTAAAGAGTGACCCTGCAGTAATTTCTTAGCTCCATCCTTTCAGTTTGGAGTCTCAGCGTGCGCGTTTCTACACTATAAAGGACACTATTAATCACTATGTTGTTTCTCTACAGCAGTCATAGACAATAACTTCTCTTAATAAGCTCATTCCAGGGCATCGTGTCACTCAGATCCCAGCTTCCTGTCTTGTGTTGGTACAACTGATGCAAGGATATTGGAAATGCCCTCATCAAAAAACAAAATGTTTCCCACAATTCTTAAGCAGGAGCTGGATTACCAAATCCATCTCCTCTGCATTCTCAGACCTGCCTCAGGGTTGCTCCATTAGGAAAGTAGGCAATTAAACAATCACCAAGCAACAGGGATCTGTGCATTTGCTGTCATAGTTAAAAACAAAAATAAAAAATAAGAAAATCCAAAATAAACTCTGGCTATTTGGTTAAAATATAAAAATTTATGTCAAAAAACCAAAGGTGCTCACTCATGAACAGACCTTCAGTTCTGTCAGACTTTTAGGTGCAATGTGTTAAACAGACATCAAGGAACATTTGTCGCTTCAGAGCAATCTGGCCATCTTTCTAGGGCACAAGATGCCAATGGCAGGACTTGGCAGCCCGCGCAGAACAGAGTTGGCTACAGAATGATTTAGATTGCGGCAACCCTACAACTGCTGATCCATTAAACTTTCATGGGGACTTCATAAATTAAAGCTATGGCTGCAAGAACTCCAACATTTAACTCAATTACTGTGATTGTACAGTATGTTAAAGCTTTAACAAGCTTCTGAGCCTCAACAGAGCACAAGTGGCGGGGAGGAAAGAGGGGGTGGCGGGGGACGGCAAAACACATGGTACCAATTCTGGTTCGATGGCCTTCGGAGGGTTTATGTGCATCTGCTGTGTTAATCGAGACTGTCCACATCTCTGCAGAGTGTGACGCAGGACGTCGCACATTTGCACGACTAGGAAGAAAAGAGTGAGCCGCTGCGTGGTGAGACCTCTCGCAGACTCGGAGAAGCAAGAAAGTGGAGCTATGTCTTTTAGTTTAAGGGGCCCCATATCTTCGGCTCATGTGCAGCCCCGCGCTCTGCTCACCGATCATTACCGGGCCAGCGGCCCATACTGCATCGCAGATGGGGCGGACAGAAGGGAGAGGCGACAGCCCGCTTGGTTTTTGGAGGGATAAGGAGTGTGCAGCTGAGTGCGAGAAGAGGGAGGGAAGGAGTGTATCAGTGAAAGAGAGAGAGAGGGGAAAGGATGGAGAGAAAAATTAGATTTTCATGTCAAAGGTGGAAAAAGGATAAATTGAGTAGTTGGATTAGAGAAGGCTACGCTCAGCTCAGGTGGGGTTTTAGGCAGATGTGTTGAGTGGTTCAGCTGCTGAGCACTGACAGATATGACATTCATGAATTTGTCCTGTGGTGTTAATGGTTTATAAAAGGTCTACATTTCCTTCAGCACTTTTTTATTTTAAAAAGGTTTAAGCAGCTGCAAGACTTTGTAATAAAATCCTTATAATGCCTTCTGTTTCGTCTTTGTAAGAAATATGTTACATTTTAATCACAAATTAACAGATTAAAGCAGCGATGCAATGCAACGTCTTTTTTATACATGAACAAAAAAAAAAAACCAAAAAACTTACTAATCTTATTCAAAACAAAACAGGACCAAACATAATATTCAATTCAATTCAGTTTTATTTATATAGCGCCAATTCACAACACGTTGTCTCAAGGCACTTCACAAAAGTCAGGTACATACATTACAATTAATCCTAATCATTGAACAGTGCAGTCAGATTGAGTTATTTATTCAAATTGGATAAAAGGTTTTTCTGTCTAGGGAAACCCAGCAGATTGCATCCAGTCAGTGACTTGCAGCATTCACTCCTCCTGGATGAGCATGTAGAGACAGTGGACAGTCACTGGCGTTGACTTTGCAGCAATCCCTCATACTGAGCATGCATGTAGCGACAGTGGAGAGGAAAAACTCCCTTTTAACAGGAAGAAACCTCTAGCAGAACCAGGCTCAGTGTGAGTGGCCATCTGCCACGACCGACTGGGGGTTAGAGAGAACAGAGCAGAGACACAAAGAGAACAAAGAAGCACTGATCCAGGAGTATTTTCTATGGGAAGGAAAAGTAAATGTTAATGGATGTAGCTCCTTTAGTCGTTTCATCTAAAAAGAAAGAACAGATAAACTCTGAGCCAGTTTTCAAGGTTAGAGTCTGAAAGAGAGCACATAGAGCTAGTCACAATAAAAGCTTAGCCAGTAGCCATGTCTAGGAGAGAGAAAGGGTTAAACACTAAAAGACAGGGCCATGTGGATCATCGGTAGAGGGTGAGCATTAAGTTGTTGCCAGCAGAAGCTCGGACGATTCCCTTCTCCAGAAAGGTGTCACAGGTAGACACAGAGCCAGGCCAGGTGTAGCTTTTAGGAAGAGAAAAGAGAGAGAACAAAGTTAAAAGCTGAAATAACAGCAAATAATGCAAAATTGGAGAGTAGTGTGAGAATGTAGCGAAGAGGGTGAAAGTGGTCATTATGTCCTCCAGCATCCTAAGCCTATAGCAGCATAACTACACAGATAGTTTCAGTTCAGATTATTTAGTTAGACGGTGCTTATTTACAACAATGTCGTCTCAAGGCACCCCACAAAGGGTCCCACTGATGGTCATTGTTATACTAAAACCACAAGGATTAGGATACCTCTCTCTGTCAGACTGATTATAACCATTGGAAAAGAGAAGGGGTCATACAGGTAGCAGAAATGGAGGGTGTGTTTGCACCCAACCATAACTGAGCCGGTTTAGGCTAAACCTGACTCCCCCTTACTCCATCTAACAGGGAGGGAGCAAGGCAGTTTCTTTTTTAAAGACTCCGGTCCAAAGACAACAACTTCTGTCTTGTCTGAATTTAGAAGCAAAAAATGTAAAGTCATCCAAGTTTTTATATCTTCCAGACATGCTTGTAGTATATCTAACTGGTTGGGTTCATCAGGATTTATGGATAAGTAAAGCTGAGTATCATCAGCGTAAAAGTGAAATTTATCCTATGCTGCCTGATAATTTGACCTATTGGAAAAATATATATAGTAAAGAGAATTGGCCTAAGTACTGAACCCTGTGGTACTCCACAATTAACCCTGGAGTTTAAAGATGATTTATCATTTACATGAACAAACTGGAATCTGTCAGACAAATAAGATTTAAACCAGCCTAGCGCTGCTCCCCTGATCCCTACAGCATATTCCAGCCTTTTTAAAAGAATATTATGGTCGACTGTATCAAATGCAGCACTGAGATCTAAGAGGACAAGTACAGACACAAGTCCATTATCTGAGGCAATAAGAATATCATTAGTGACTTTCAGCAGGCAGAGCTGTTTCAGTGCTATGATGAGCTCTGAAGCCTGACTGAAACTCTTCAAACAGATCATTGCTGTGTAAATGCTCACACATTTGATTAGCAACTATTTTCTCAAGAATTTTAGATAAGAATGGAAGATTGGATATAGGTCTGCAATTTTTCAAGTCATCTCGATCAAGCGAAGGTTTCTTAAGTAAAGGTTTAATTACAGCTACCTTAAAGCCTGTGGTACATATCCATTTATTAAAGATAGATTAATCATATCTAAAATGGGGCTGATAATCAGAGGGAACACTTCCTTAAATAATTTGGTTGGGATTGGGTCTAACATACAAGTTGATTGTTTAGATGAAGCTAACATTTCTGATAACTCATGAAGCTCCACAGGATCAAAACAGTCCAAACATAAATCAGGTTCTACAGTTATTTCCAATGTTGTTTCACTTGCTGAGGATGAAGTAATCATCTTCGGGAGTATGTCAAAGATTTTATTTTTAATAAAATCAATTTTATTTAAGAAGAATCCCATAAAGTCATGACTGCTGAGAGCTAAGGGAATGGATGGATCAACAGAGCTATGACTCTGTGTAGGTTTAGCAACTGTACAAAAGAGAAACCTAGGATTATTCTTGTTCTCTTCTATGAATGATGAGAAATAAGCTGTTCTGGCTTGGCGAAGTGTCTTTTTATACAACAGTAGGCTATTTTTCCAGATTAAGTAGGAATCCTCTAGGTGTGTAGAGCGCCATCTTATCTCCAATTTTCTAACGTTGTGCTTTAAAGTACGCAGCTCTGATTTAAACCAGGGAGTCTGCCTCCTATGAATGATTACCTTCTTTTTCAAGGGGGCTGCATTGTCTAATGCATCACGCAATGATGAAGAAACACTATGAACAAAAGAATCAATTTGTGAAGGGGCAGAAACTGAATTTTTGCCCTCCACTGTGTTTTTCAGTAATAATGAGGAGATTAAAAGTGGAACAGATTCTTTAAAGGTTTTTACAGCATTGTCTGATAATGATCTACTATAATGAAATTTTCTTTCATGTGTGGAGTACTCGGTTAAATTAAACTCAAAGGTTATTAAGAAATGGTCAGACAGGACAGGGTTATGACAAAATATTGTTATGTCTTTACACTCAATGCCATATGTCAGCACAAGGTCCAGAGAATGAAGACAAAGGTGGGTAGGTTTGTTAATGTTTTGAGCAAAGCCAAGTCTAAGATAGCATTAAAGGCAATATTTAAGCTATCACTTTCAGTGTCAACATGAATGTTAAAATCCCCCACCATAATAACCTTATCTGTATTTAACACTTAATCAGATAAAAGGTCTGAAAACTGATCTAAAAATTGAGCCTAAGGGCCTGGTGGATGGTACAAAACAACAAACAGAAGGGGTTTTATTGCTTTGCAATTTGGATGAGGAAAACTAAGGATTAAATATTCAAAAGAGTTGTAGCAATTGATTGGGGTCGGGGGACTAATCAATAAATAGGACTGAAAGATGGTTGCTACTCCTCCTCCACGCCCAGTATTTCGAGGAATGTGAAAATTTAAATAATTAGTAGGAGATGACTCATTTATAGTAACATAATCCTCTTGCTGCAGCCAGGTTTCTGTGAGGCAAAATAAATCAATATGATTGTTACAAGTCAGGTCACTAACTACCAAAGTCTTTGAAGAGAGAGACTTTATGTTCAGTAAGCCACATCTAATTGTTTATTTTTTTTTTAGTCTGAGTTGTGTTTATTTTTATGAGATTTTCCTGATTTCCTCCTTCTAGATTATTTTTTAATCTATTCAACTTTGGTTGTGGGGAGACACTGTCTTAATAGGATAAGGGTGGGTAGCAGTACAGAAGCTGCAGAAAGGAGTATTAAAAAACACCCTGCTTCCTGGGCTGAACCCGGGTTGTCAGAGTTTGGGGAACTAATACATTCGGCCAGATTCCTAGAAGAAGAGCTGCTCCCGTGGGAAATGGGGGAATCCGTCTCTCCGGATCAGACCAGGTTTTCCCCAAGATGTTCGCCAACTATCAATGTAGCTCACATTGTTTTCTGGACACCACCTAGACAGCCAGCGGTTGAATGACAGCATGCGGCTAAACATGTCGTCACTGGGAAACGGGGGGGGGGACCAAGAAAAAATTATGGGGCCGACATTGTTTTGGCAAACTTACACACCGAAAGCCAACCCAAATTTTTGACCTCCTTTGACGTAAAACGGGTGTCATTGCCCCCAGCGGGGATTAACAAACTTACTGGTATTTACGCTTATCCCTTAGCCAGCAGTTTCAGGTAGGGATTTTGATGTCGCCCGTTCTGGCCCCCTGGCAGACATTTGACTATGGTCGCTGGTGTCTCTAGTGCCACGTTTCTGACTATGGTGCTGCCAATTACCAGAGTTGGCTTCTCAGCGGGTGTGTCACTGAGTGGGGAAAATCTGTTAGAAACGCAGACGGGTTGGTGGTGACCTGTGGGCTGGGATCTAGGACTATGCTTTCTATGTACCGTCACCCAGCCGGCCTGAGATCCCGGCAGCGCGGGCTCTGCTGGAGGACTGCTACGGGGAGCTACCCGCGCTGGCTAAGGGGCCTCGGCTATCTGCTGGTTTTTCAACAGCGTGGAGCCGGGCCTCCAAATCCGACACCCTCGCCTCCAAAGCTACAAAAATGCTACATTTATTACACGTACCATTATCACTAAAGGAGGCAGACAAGTAACTGAACATCTGACAGAGAGAGCAGGAGAGAGGAGGAGACCTGGAGAGAGAAACAGCAGAACGGGTAGCCATGGTGGAGCTAAAGCTAACGCTAAGCTAGTGACCCCTTACCACTACTAGAAAAACCGTGTAAGACACGGAGAGTCCCCAAACGTTAAATACAGCAACAGAAAGTATGTGTTTTAACGTGCTTATGTATTATAACAAGTAAGAGGTATCACAGTAGAGAGAAATCAGATCAAACGAGAGAGCCTTCACACACCAAAAACCGAGTGCAATAGCGAAAACAGGATGTGACGTCACCCAGAGCTCCTCCCCAAGACAAGCAGTCTGTTATAGGGATTACCAACTATCATTTTCAGCATTTGGAGTCAAGCTTGAACATCTTAATTAGAACCAGGTTTCTACAGTAAAGATTTAATCACCTTAAGTGTGCAAAACATATCAATTCACTTAGGATAAATTCATCAGATCCAAACAGAGGTGGCAACTAAAGTCTGACAGATCTTTTTTTTTTTTTAAGATTAATGGTGTTCAACGTGGGTCCTCAAGGGCCAGTGTCCTACATGTCTCACATGTGTCCCTGATCCAACATATGTGACACATATCAGGACCCATCTAAAACATGCAGGACACTAGCCCTTTAGAACTGAAACCGGACACTTAGATAAAACTATTATTTTTGATATTTCTAAAAATATAAACACAGATCAGGTTCTGTAGTTGGCTCGGAAACTGCATCTCTTGGTCATAAGATAGTGTCCATATAGGGGATGATGCCATGAAATTTGTCTCTTAAAAATATTTTATTTATGAAAAAAATTATTAAATCTTATTAAGTCAATACTGAGAGTTAGAATAGGACAACTCGACAGAGCTACAACTCTACGTTAGCATGGCAGTATGACAAAAAAGAAACCTGGAAATGTTCTTATTCTCCTTTATTAATCATAAATGTGCAAACCTAGTGTCCCTACTGGGAAGGATGTCATGAAGTGAGAATTGAAGGAATAAATTACTCAACAGGGCTAAAGTTCTGTGTTAGCCTCGGTACTGTGTTTTTGACCACGGATTGTTCTTCTCTAGCTAACAGGCTTCTCTAGCTTTGTAGGTCTTTTAGGTCTAAAAGACAAGCTTATGATTTACATCAGGGGTGTCAAACTCCAGTTTTTGAGTGTGGATGTCCAACAATCTTTAGATGTGTTCCTGGTCCAACTCGCCTAAATGAAATGTCTGTAGTGCCTCAGAGCACTGCCAAATTCTACGGTATCCTTCTAATGTAGCTATTTGATTGAAGCGTGTTGAAGCAGCGACATATCTAAAGGTTGCATGACACCAGCACTGAAGGACTGGACTTTGACAACCGTGGTTTAGTTGAAGCTAAAAACTCTAACTCTAAACACAGATCAGGTTAAACAGTTGTTAAACTGCCTAAATAGGCAACCTAGTCTCCATACTGGGAATGATGAGGGATTGCTGCAAAGTCAACGCCAGTGACTGTCCACTGTCACTACATGCTCATCCAGGAGGAGTGAATGCTACAAGTGTCTGACTTGATGCAATCTGCTGGGTTTCCTTAGATAGAAAAACTTTTTATCCAATTTGAACAAATAACTGAATCTAACTGCACTGTTCAATGGTTAGGATTAATTGGAATGTATGTACCTGACTTTTGTGAAGTGCCTTGAGACAACATGTGATGTGAATTGGGGATATATAAATAAACTGAATTGAATTGAATTGAATGTCAAGAATTTTCTCTATGATAAATATAACCATTTCTAAAATCACCCCTACAGTAACCCCTACAGAGAGTTAAAGGTTTGCAGAGCTCAACAGAGCTCTCTGTATACACCTATATATTAGCCTGGTGATTTGGGGTTGTTCTTATCAATTGGCTGTTGAAATGAAGCTTCTTTGTTTCATAACATTAAACAGCTTTTACTCACGGAAACTTTACAAAATGTCTCAGATGAGGTGATAAGTAATAAAGTTCACCTAAATGATTTTTAAAAACACAGAACCAGAGTGACTGCCTAATTTAGCCATGTTAAAGCTTTTGTTTAAGATGTCTATCAAGTAACTGATGTGAAAGCTAAAATAACATTTTGTTCATTTAAAAAAAACATGTGGCAATAATGACATAATATAAAAAAGAATAAGCTGATTTCTCCCATCAGAGAATCGCTTAGTTTCAAGATGTTCAATATTAATGTCAGAGCTGCGTAAAGGAAAATTATCTGCCAAATAACTCCTCTCTCGCTCAGAATCTGATATGGGTAAATTGTATTCCTAATTATACCAGCATAAAGTGCCATCATGTTGCACAGGATGAATAAAATACAGACGTTGATTAAAACATTATCTGACAAGATTAGTGCAGCTTCAATCCAACCCAGAGGGAGGAGAATATTGCAGTCTACAAGCAAAACAACAATCTCAGCAAAGAGAATAAAATCAAAAAATTGGTTTAGGAGCAGAAGAGTCCCTCCTCCCCTCCCAACCGCTCGGCCCAGTCGATGTGGAATGATAAACATTGGTTCAGTTCAAATTAAGATGGGAACATGAAAGGACCTGAGGCTGAGAGGAACAGAGGCCGTGGCAGATCACTCCTCATCTTTTCAGACGACAGAAATTAATCTCCTACCCCCTGAGAGAGAGAGAGAGAGAGACAGATAGCTCCTCTCTGTTCCTCATAACACCGATTCTTCCCAGCAGCGGGTTTGATTGAGCCAACTAGCATCTTTTGATAAAAAACATTCCCAACCAGCTCTGTGCTTCCCTATTTGCAGACAGGTCAGATTATGCTTAATACATATCAAGCACTTTAATGGCTTAATCAGCCTTGTCATCTACCCACCGGGTCTTCTAAGATTTGCGATTCCACAGCCATGAAAACCAATATTAAACAGCCACAATGGACAATTTGGCTGATGGCATAATTCAAACAAATAAAACTCCTCTTCGCATAATGGCGAGAACTGCATTTTTGGGAGGAATATGATCCAAAGAATTAGGTGGACACTATTGAAATAGAATGTTTCAGGTTTACCTGTGGAAAAACAAGGAAAGAAGACTGCCAAGAATTATGGCTTTATCTCCTATAGATGTTTGCCAGCCATGAGCCTATTTAAACTGGGAAGCTGGCTGAAGATGAGTGACTCCCTTGTCGTGTGAGGATTTTACCGGCGCATTAAACCAAAAGAAGAAGCTCACTTTATTTGTGTTTTTCCCCCATGCCCTGAGACAATCACCATGGCAGCGTTATCACGCCGCGACATGCAATCAGTGGGACAACTCTGTCTGGTCATTGGCTCATGAACAAACCACAAGCTGTTTTTTTTTTTTACACCCTCACCAAGGTGGCTGGAGGACAGATTCTGTGATCCTTTATGACAGCCATCTGGAGAGCTTTTTGTGCTTCTGTCTGCCTGTTGGAGCATTATAGTGAGATTTGACATTTTAGACCCTGACCTGAAAAAAAGTGAGCAAGTTGGTGTAACATCTTTACTTAAAGATGGCTTTACTTCTGTCTTGGAAGTTAGACTGTCCCATTCCTTCACAGATCAAGCCATACAATGGAAAAATGTCGAAAAAACAAATTTATTGTTCTGAGGGAAAACTGATAAGCAACTTTCTCTTGAAAAGATCAACAAAGCTGAAAAACAATTCTAAATAAAAAAGTGACGTCTTTCATGTTTGTTGCTACCGAATAGGACAAACTTTTTACAAGGCATAACCTGGTTATTGGTGTCAAGGCTACACTGGCAATATTTTCTGCTTTGGGTTCATATTAAACATAGACCAAGAAAATTTGCAGTACTAGTACAGTACCAGTTACTATATAAAAAAAGAAAATATATTATTTCCATCTTAACAAATTTGTATAGAAAAAAATGCTTCTGGGTGATGTCTATTCGAAATCACTTAGTTGGAGTTTCTGGACCATTATAACCCTCTTTGCCATCTACGTTAGCATTAGTGTCACCAAGCATGTGGCACACATAGAGAGCCTCAATGCATGAAAATTAAATAATTAGCTAGTCTAAGGAGTTCTTCACGATATACAACATGTGTATAGTGATTTTCCGATGACAATAGAATCTGTGATATAATGTGCATCCCTATGCTATATAATACTATATAAATATACTAGGGATGCCTCATATATGTGCATTAACCGATTGACCAATGTTAGTGATTTCGGTATCTGTCCCTTAAGTAAAACTGGGCTGATATTAACAACCGATGCTCATTTCCATCTTGTTGCCATTTGTGCATGTGTTTTGGCATGGGAGGGGAGGGGGCTGGCCATGTGGTATTTGTTTGGGGGGGTGACAGCGGTAGTGATGCAGCGCAGGATTGTGTGGTGTGTAGCTGAAGCCGAGAAGCAACGTCAGCCGTGTGGTCATTTTTTTCACGGTATCAAATAGGTAGGGAAATATATATAATATATATCTTATCGGTAAATATCGATTATTGGCCACAACAGCAATACAAATTTCGGATATTGATTCATATCGGTGCATCCCGAAAATATACTATTCTCATTGGCAAGCCATGCCTCTAATAGCTGGGACTTCTCTACCCATTAGATACCCAAAATCCAAAACCGACCCCCACCACCGTCACCAACACACACACACAACAGATTTCAGATGTAACTGCTGACTTTTAAAGATGTAACTAAAGCAACAATTTTAATTTGACCAAGTTAACCCCTTGATTTGTAGCACATCTGTGGTAAACTGTCAGCACAACCTCGCAGCCAGCCCACTGGTGTTTCTCTCTGCTATGGCTCACAACGCAATTACACTAATCAGACCACCCAGATATTCTCTAATTTAAACAAATGTCAAATATGTACAGTATATTCTGTTATCATTGCAGAGCAGGCCAAGTAAAAAGCCATGAACTGAAGAGTCAACATAAAAACCATTTGAAGACAAGGTTTAGGAAGGGGAACTCGGTTCGAGACCGACTGCACATCCTTGGAAATTTACTGCATCATAAAACAGCACATAAAAGTCTATTTTACTAATCTCTGTTGAAACTAAATCTACTTTGTCCATTTTCTTAATTATGCCTCTAATCTATTCATATGGTCCAAAAAGAGTGCTCGTGTCAGCTTAAGACTACATATCGTGTTTTAGTGTTTCTTTCATTTTTATTTAAACAGCTGAGAGTCTCAAAGCCTTTCCAATTTCACTGAGTCACCTTGAACCACATATTTCTTCCACATCAGAACATCCTGAGCCAAACTATACCTACATCTGTGAACAGAGTTCATCCTTTCCAGCAACTAACCTGAAAATGGATAACAAATACAGCGCTAAAAATCAAAATAAACTACGTCAACTTTTTTAACAACACATATATTTTTTTATGGTATAATTGTCTTTAAAAAGGGACAAGTAATAATTCCTGGCAGGTTGCGACATATTTAATTTTTAGTATTTTATATCGGAAAACTTTTACATCATTTTACACGTTTTACCATCCAAAATTTCAAGATAAAGATTACTTGTACTTCAACTGTGCTTAAAATGAACCTGTGTTTTATTCTAAATGTTTGCCTAAGTACAATAATTTAATAGCAATTTAATTTTTGGAGCAGCATGAATACTTATTGTTTTTAGGTTTTAAATTAAATCATGTCTTAGATTTTCTAGATTAAGAAAACTTAAAACTTTTGAGACTCACTGGAAAATTCCTCAAGAAATTCCTTGAGAATTCCACAAGAAAACCGAGCAACTAAACTGAATTTGTGCTGAGTTCAAGAAACAAACATATACGACTTGAACTACTGAGAATACTTGGTATACTTCTAGCATTTTATGTCACATATTTCATAGCTGCATTACGGATAGTTTAGTTTTCAGTTATTATGGTACAACAAAAAATGTTCTGTTATATTTCAGAATCAGAAACAGAATCAGCTTTATTGCCAAGTTCGTACATACAAACAAGGAATTTGACTCCGGTACACTTTGCTCTCTGGTTTTTGTTTTTGCATTACAGAATATACAAATATGCAATATACAAATATACACATATATAAATAAAAAGGTGCATTTGCAACATCTATATGCTGTTGTTTGGTACTCTATTAAATGTTCAACAGAGAAACAACCTGGGGGAAGAAACTGTCTTTGTGGCGGCTGGTTTTAGTGAACAGTGCTCTGTAGCGGCGGTCTGAAGGTAAAACGCTGAACAGTTTGTGTGCAGGGTGTGTGGGGTCTGCAGAGATTTTTGCAGCTCTTTTTCTGACCCTAGACCTGTATGGAGGGAAGGTCAGCCCTGATTGTTCTCTCTGCATTCCTGATAATTCGTTGCAGTCTGGACCTGTCCTGTTTTGTGGATGAGCCAAACCACACTGAGATGGATGAAGACAGGACAGACTGTATGAAGGCAGTGTAAAAGATGACCAGCAGCTCCTGTGGAAGGTTGTACTTATTGAGTTGCCTCAGGAAGTACAGTCTCTGCAGGGCCTTATTTCGAACAGTGTCTATGTGTGAAGACCATCTCAGGTCCTCAGAGATGGTGGTTCCTAAGAACCTGAAGTGGTCCACAGGCGACACGGTGTTATTGAGGATGGTGAGGGGGGTGTATGGGGGTGGTGTTCTCCGAAAGTCCACCACCATTTCCACAGTCTTGAGTGGGTTGAGTTCAAGGTAGTTCTGACTACACCAGTGTATCAGCCGATCCGATTTTACACTGTTTAGAGTGCAAGGTTTTATGCAGCTCAGTGCAACACACAGTAAACCTCTTCCTAAGTAAGAGCTGCCAGTCAGCTGTATGGTACGATGTCTGAAAGAGGTGATCTCAGAACTCTTCCCCTCTCTTTGAAATTTTTCTAGTGTCAAAAAAAACAAAACAAAAACAAAAACAGTCAATTCTGGTATGGTAAAGGTAGACATTCACTAATCACAAGCCACAAACAGTTTGTTTATTAGCGTTATCTCATAAGACTGAAAACCACAGAAGAAAAATAATTGTAATACTTTTTAACAAAATTTTTACTCGCTACTATTATTAAACCTAGTTAGTACCAATTATGCTTTTTTTATTTCTTCCATCACCTGCACATACCGTTCACACTATTTGATAGCCCACTGTTTCTGCAAAAGACAATACAATTTTTGTTGAATGAATTGTACGGAAATCTTGGGTCAGGAGCTTAAATTGAAAACAGCCCATTTAGCCCTGGTAGGATCATGAACAGGATGGATGCCTTATCAATAAATCCGTAATGAATCGTAATGAAAATATAAAAATACTTTAAAATCTAAAACCATAAAATAAATACAATCTAAAATTAAATTAAATATAATATTGTACATTGCAACATTAAAAAGAAGCTTTCTACACACAAACATTTCAACTAGCGCTTCCTTACACTGGATGAGTGACAGGAACACCTCAGTAGGATTTGTAAGTGCTTTTAGCAGAACCATCCAATCGTTCTATAAAAATGAACATTAACTTTCTTAAAAGTGCTTTAAAAGTACTGTTGGGCAGTATATAGCGGTGTGCAATATGCTTTAAACAAAGCCACTTTCACGGGAGCTGAACAGAAGCTAAACTTGCATGCAATGGTATTTGCCTGAGCACAGACCTTACAACACTGTCTGAACATATCATCATCATTCATTTGATCACTAATAAAAGGACCGAGGTATTTCACCTTTTTACAAACCTCAGGAACATTGCTCGACAATTTAAAGACAGGAAATGTAGCCTTTTATCCTACTTGACCTACACATCAAAATAGCACTTTTAACAGCATTGTACTGTTAAAACTGGAATGCAATGCAGCATTGTACTTTATATCATATATTGTGAACCATATTCAGTACATATTTTAAGGAGCTGCTACAAAACCAGCACAACTGGACCTGAAGACCACCAGATCATCTGCATACATAAAATGGTTTATCAGTGTCTTGCCCGGCATAGAAGCAGTGTTACAGGCTCTTAGCTGAAAGGACAGATCATCAACATAAATGTTAAATAAAACTGGAGACAAAATTCCAGACCATTACTAACACCAAAGAGGACAGAAAAACTACTTCCCTATTATCCTGCATCTTCTGATGAGATACCAGTAAGTGAGAACCCTCACAACATGCCCAAGAACTCTTTCATTTACCAAAAGGTTTTCTGTTGTTCACTTGATCAAAAGCTTTAGAAGCATCAATAAAACACATAAGGACAGATGCAATTTTGGCCCAATACAAATTCACCATTTCCTTCAGTGCATATATACACATGTCGGTACCATTCTGTTATTAGAAGCTAAAACTGATTTACCAGCGAAGAAATATACACACTTGCTCTATCATGCAGGATTTGTTCTAGAACCTTGGATAAAATACAAGCCATTGCAAAGGGATGGGTCTATAATTATCCAGAAAGCTCACCAGTTTTGTCCTTAATAACTGGGGGAAGTAAAATACAAGACAATGAGTCTGGTAGTATGCCATTGATCATAAAACCAGTGAAACAAAACACTAAAAGAGGAGCTAGCCTTAAACTAGCATTGTGATTCAAACCACAGGCTTTAATATAAGATCACTGATTAATGGCTTCGCGTGTCATTATACCTAAAGGTTCATCACCCATGTCAGAATCTTGAGTGTACAGTTGAGTGTGCTGCAATGCTTTTTCCATAATGCTGCAATATTATCGGCCCCAGAAACACCTTCAATAGTACACGGTAGAGATGGTTTACAATATTTAGGAACTTTACCACTTTCAAAAAAAGCATACTCATTTGCACATGTCTTCTATTCCAACTCTGGGCCTTGCGTAAGTCTTCCAGCCATAGCTGAACGTGAACAAGCTACACAAGCTTCATCCTGATACGTGGCTGCATGTTCTTTCCAACCATACCTGATATTAGGTTTCTTATTATGCTTATATTGTTATATTTTCAATTGTTGCTGGCAATTGTTCAACATTTACAGTAAAAGCAGAAGGTATATGGTCTGAGACAGCTACCCCAGACTTAATAATCATGTTTTTTCTAATTTATTATGTAAGCCAAAGGCAATGGATTGCAGTTTGGGATTAAGTGAGGGTAAAACGGCATTATTTAAGTATTCAATTTAGAAACCGTTACATTCATAGTCAAATCACAGACTTTTGTCTGTAGCCGCACAGCAACACCACCTGTTAAGGTCTCTCTCTAGCTTTATAGCTCACACCTAAAAGAGCAAACAACTGTCGTTTCCACAGAAATGACTGACTAACTGTCTCCGTTGCCTGATACATACAAATTCAGCAGCTGGACTTTAACAGCCCATCTAATCAAGAAGGATTCCTCCTATTAAATGTAAACACCTGCACTATGAAATATTAAAGCTTTTATAACTGCCAGATAACTGTCTCATAATGTTGGTATCTGACTTTTAGTGGAATCTGTTTGCCAGCATAAAATGCTTTTGTTACAGAAATACAGATATAATGTAGTTCTAATAACTTGACGACTTGTAAAATGACAAGTGAGTCATAATGGCAACAACATGTCTGATTAGGTAACATATATGTACTTGGCACATAAAAACAAGTCTAGAGAGTGTCTGTGAACATCAGTTTTAAACTTTTGCTACAGATTCTTAAATGGATTTTGGTCTAAACTTTGACAGGACCATTCCAACACAAATATGCTTTTATCTAACCCATTTGGTTCGTTGTACTGCTGGAAGGTAACCCTCTGCCAAAGTCTTTTAAGGTTGCTAACTAGGATTGCCCTGTAATTAGCTCCAACTATCTTCCCATCAACTGTGACTAGCTTTCCTGCCCCTACTGATGAAAAGCTTCCCAGCAGCATGCTACTGCCACCACAGTGGAGGTAGTGCGTCAGATTAACGCGCAGTTTTAAATTTTCCTCTACACATAGTGTTTTGCTTGAAAGCCAACACTAAGACACAAACTTCCAATTTGTGTCTTATGCCCTTCCACCATGTGTGCTGTGTTGCCTGCCTCCCTTGGGGCAAAACAGTATTTCTTATTGCTTTCTTTTCACAGGGATTTACTATGTTATTGGTTTAATAATGTTCTCTACATAAATCTCCGAAGCCTTTCCAGAGCAGCTAGATTAATACTGAGGGGACTTCTGAAGGCAATCGGTTGACCAATTGGTATATCAGAGTAAATGGGGTAATATACTGATTTTTATGCATAAAACATTTGACAGCCAAGTATCCTTTTCCTTCCTCTTCACAATTATGCAGTATTTTGTGTTGGTCTATCACATAAAATCCCTATAAAATACAAACCAGCACACTCAATATTATTCTGCAGTACTTGTAGGGGAATCATAATGTTTCTAGGACCAGTTTATGGGCCTTTAGAGAAAGTGTGGCATATGCCCTTCATTTCAAGTGTGCAATGTTAAGGTGCTTGCATCACGTAGCAAAACAAATATGCTGGCACTGGGGGTAATGGTGCATCTAGCTTCATTTTCCAGCAACGCAGTCATGTCTGCCTCCTCCCTTCACCGGCTCCGGGGGGCCCCAGCAGCTTAACAAGCCTCTTGGGGACCCAGACGACAAAGTGGAGATGATTTTAACTCAGGAATTCGTTTGACTGGCACACTCAAACACAGATGTGCATGCAAGACAGAGGCAAACAAGTGGGTTTGAAAAGGTACATTTGCAAGGCTTTAAACTCCCTCACGAAGACACACAGGCTCTTCGCCGCCTGGTCTGGGTTTGTAATGATGTGCAAAGGGTTGGGGGGGTTCCTATTCCATGTTTAGGTCCCCACTGCTCTTTAATCCATACCCTAAAGCCTAAATAATCAGTGCAGTTCACAGTCATTACAAAAATCAAAGTATTCTATCCCCTGCAGTAGTCTGACCTAAGTTCAAATGTTTAGCGCTTCTCCAAAACAATAAGTCTCATATCAGATACTCCTACGCAAACAACCCACATGTCAAGCTGAGAGGGCCAAAGTAAGGCAGGGATCTCATTCTCCTCTCTGGATAGCTGCAGAAGGTCAACAACTATGCACTGATTTCTGCAGCGCAGCTGACTCATACAGTGTGCCAGGAGAAAACTATTAGAATAATTCAGTATTGCTCACTAATAGATGATAACAAAATGGTAATAAAACTAAGAATGGTTGCTGTTGGAACATGCAGCAATGAAACAATGGTGCCTTATAAATGTGGAACGGGGTGAAGCACCATGAGGATTTCTCATGCAATCAAAGAAAGACAGTTTGATTAGCCTTGTTAAAAGGTTAAATCACAATGACAAGTCAGGTTTAATACTAATTTATTATTATAACATTTACGTGGTATTATATCACTTTGGCTTGTCAAATATGTTACTGAAAAGAAAGTAAGCAGATATTTGAGCTCTAAGATAACAATAATTAATTTAATAGAGTTTGTATAAAATTACACATAAGGCGTGTTCCAAATTCTTCCAGAACTACACAGGCATATACAGTAGGTTCCTACACATTTGTCATTTAGAAAAAAATCACTATGAATTTACTGCAGATACAATGGATGGATGGATTCTTATAGAGGTATATGTTTAAGCAAAGTGCTCAGTTAGGTAAAAAAACTTTCAGGAAGGCTTTGTAGACAGTGGAGGAAAATTCTAAAAATGGGGCATTCTTAGAAGAACCATCTTAAGAAAAACTCCCGTGGATCTTCACCACACATTCATTCAAGTTAAAAAACATCTTTGAGGTTACAAAGAACAAATGCATGTGTGAGCAGCAAATAAAAGAAAAAAGGAGGAGATAAATTTCCAAATGTTAATAAAGAAGTGAGTAAAACATGCTTTATGCTTCTGTTGCCAGCAGCACTGGGAACATTTCACAGAAGGAACGGAATAGGAATCTAATTAAATACCTGCAAATGTCACTGTTTGCTTGAATATAGAATAATGACCAGTATGATCAAACTTGGTGTGCACACTAAAGCTGATCTCGACTCTGTTTTCTAGAAAATAACATTAGGTAAATTTTGCAGCTTGGTAAATATTTTAATGTATTTTTTACATATAGTACATTGTCCTTCAATTTTTACCTGTTTAAGGGCTAGCAAAACTTTGTGCCTTGACAAACTTTGTGTCTCCCTCAGTTCCGCCTAATGGATCATGGACATGGCAACCCAAATGCACAGTAAGCTTTTTAAACACACCACACAATGAATGTTTAAGAATTTTGTTGAAGAATGGAGATATGAAATTTATGGATTATTTCCTACATTTTAAGCAAATATACAGAATCAACAACAGTTCTCAAGTGCTTATTGTAGAGAATTTTAGTCTTTTTTTGTCATTCCGATCTTTGTAGAGTAATAAAAGTCTAACAAGCAATATTGGCAGGTAGATTAATGGTGGTGGCAGCATCGTCTCCACAGCATGACGTTGCCACCGCCACATTTTTTTTAGTTTCCACACCATAATTTTCAATGTTTGTCAAAAATAAGAAACATGCTTTCAAACAGCCAAATTTGTAAGCAAGGGGTAAAAGGGGCCTTCTATGAGCCAGCTGACTTGCAGTGCGCAGCAACAGGTGGGAAGACAGTGCTTCGTTATTCATACAGTTACTCCGGCACTTTCTTTGGCTTTTTAAAACCTTGGTTCACTGTACCGTAAGTGGCACAGGTCTGCTACAGACCGAAAGGCCAAGAATCAGTATCACACCCACATCCCAAACAAATAATCAGCAAGTTTCTATTTACTAGAAATAAATCCTAAAACAGCACAGTTTGCTGGAAAAATCCGCAAAAATATTTCAATAAGCCACGATGAGGGACGTCAAGGAAGCCTTTACCTTCACAGATCCGGTCCAGTCGCTGTCTCTTCACTTTATGTTTGTCAGTCAGGGACATGGCGTCAAACACTGCTCAGCACGGCACGCTGGGGGACCTCTCCTCCGTCTCCTCCTCCTTCTCCTCCTCAACCACAAACACTGACAAGGTTCAGACTCCTAGTGCACAGTCAGCACTGTTCCCCGGGGCATTCCGCCTCGGCACATACACCTACAAACACAAGGAGGCTTGGTTAAACACAAACATGCACCATAAAAATGCACACATTATTGTTGTAGATGTACAACAAAACGCTGACTTGGAAGGCCCCTAAAGAACCCCGACAACAAATGCACTCTGCTTCTTGTTCACAAACAGCTCCAGGCAGCAGATGCTGAAAAATCCCTTAATCACATACACACATTTTGATACACAGTGGTGACAAAATGCTCCAATTGCTCTTAAAAGTGACAAAACTTTGACGCTCTAAGCGCTCCAGATTTCTCCCAATTCGCAAATACATCTGTAGCATCATCTGACTCACCGTAGTATTGTTGGCAGCAACATTTGAAGAATATTTGTTCATAAAATTGTTGATTTTACTAAAAGCTCAAGCATTCATGTGACACATTTTGATCTAATTTAATGTGGAGAAGGTAGGCAAGACATAACATTTGACAAAATAAGGCTGTCCCATAACAAAAAATGTAATGGCACATTCAAGCCAATAGAGGGTATCTAAAATCAACTCAGAGGGATTCTATACATTTCTACAAGTGTATCTTCATGAATGGGAATATAAATGAATAGCTAGTTTATTTCAGTAATTCTATTCAAAAAGTGACACTAGTGCATTATAAACACTCGGAAAATACATTAAAAACAGAAAGATATATTTTAATTGTCTCTTTATGTTATTTTAGATGAGTTTGGCTTACAGCTAATTCAATTACAGAATTCATATTCTCAGACCAACAAAAAACGATTTTCAGTACATAATTATGTTATGTTTTGTCCAGCAGACAGCCACTTAACATGTGTTAAGAAACTGCCCATTTACAAAGGGGGGTTTACAACGGTTATAATGGAAAGTTGAGTGGAAGAAAAAAGGCTTTAAAATCTTAGCATTTTCCTATTTTAATGCAAATGCAGACACCTTTTTATATGTAAACATTATATAGCTTTGGAATAATCTCTATTTAAAGGAATAGTTACTGTCTTATTCAATTTTCAAGATTTGAAAAGTTAAACACATTAAAGTTTTCTGTGAATATACCATTTAATTCCATGACCTTATCTATTTTTTTACCCTAGTTGGTTGCACTAGAATGGATTTCAGACTGAACGGTTTGGAAAAAACTAAGTATGCCACACTTTAATGCACTATATTGTGTTGGTCTATCGCTTAAAATACCAATACAATTTTTTGATATTTGTGATTGCAATGTGAGAAATGGAGAAAAAGTACACAGGGTTTGAATAGTTTTGCAAGGAACTGTGTTTTCACGAGCCATAAAAAAAGGAAGCTGTTATATGAGGTTCCTTTCACAGCCGCCTAATAAAGCAGCACTGAGGCCCCAGCATGTTAACGGCTGCAGGACAACTTCACTGTGCTATTTCATTCATTTCAGCCTCCTTTCAGTCCTTCCTCCTTGCTTTTCAGCTGTCCATCTTTCTGTAGAGCTGCTGCCTCTAAGGTCTCTCACAGAGAGTCATTAATCAATGGGCTGTCTTCCAGATACATGGGCATGTGCAAGTGTGAGACATGAGAACAAGTGGAAGTAGGTGGAATGTGGAAAAAGTGCTCACTTGCACTAAGGCCCACTTCTCATGGACTTTTCCTTCTCATGTAGAGTTGATGAGAGGTCCTGAGACATCCTATCATCAGCTTTTGACGACTCACAAAAATCCAGATTCACACATGAATTCTAATATTTAAGAGGCATTAGCAGTCAGATAATCGATAAAGCTCCCTGCCCGCATGGCCCCTGACTTGCTGTAAGAGAAACGTTTGTGCACAAGATGGCGAGACAATAAATGTTGAAATCCATATCTGTTACAGTTAAGTCTGTGGAGCATAATCAAGCTTCGCAGCAAAGCCATCCCTGGGGGACAAACTCCTCCCAAACACACAGTAACCACTGTCAGAGTGTGAGCGGGGGGGTACTGAACGCAGCTCAGTAGAGACACATGCAGACAGATGAACGAGTTACAGTAGATATAAAAAGTGTTCACACCTCAGGTTTTTGTGATGTAAAGAAATGAGACCAAGATAAATGATTTAAGATCTTAATCCACCCTTTATTGGACATGTACTTAATATATTTAAAATGGAAAAAAGAATTCTTTCAGTGCCAAAAAACCCAGAAAGATGAAATAACTTATGTGCAGAAGCCCCCTATCCTAATTAACACTTTGGATGTTGGAGTTGAATAAAAAGATGCTTATTGGGTTCACATCTACAATTCAGTATCGTGAATATAAGGAACCGTAAATAATGAACATTTTCTCATTTCCATCTAAAGCTACAGTTTGCAGAGAGAGTACAAAGAATTACAAGTGACAGAAAACTCCTGTATTCTCCATATATCTGGACTAGAGCAGAGTTAAAGGACAATAACATTTACTTTCAAACAAAACATTTTTCCTCATCACAAAATGTGTTATGGTGTGATGAATCCAAACTTTAACTTTTTGTGCCACAGCTCCAAAAGGTAACATACTGACAATAACGACACAGTACATCTGCAAAAGAACACCATACCCACAGTAAAATATGGTGGTGGCAGTATCATGATCTGGCGTTACGTTTTTTTGGATGGAACTGTGGTTTTTCTCATTAAGGTGACAACATATTAATGGCACTCTTTACAAAAGACTTTCTAAACTACCTAAAGTTGCAGTAAGAACTATTGGGGGCATAATGCAAAGTGAAAAGAACCTCATTACACCATAAATCTGTCCACAACCCGGTGATCCCGGCAAGACTTTAGACAGAGGAGAAATGAGAACTATCTGAAGTCTCGTACATATTTGTGGATAGCTTCAGAAAGACGAGATACAATTGAAAAAGAAAATGATCTCAAACACACAACAAAGGAAACTCTTGTTTGGTTTAAAAAAAAAATTATAAAGCTTCTAGAATGGCTCAGACATTCACTTGACCTAAATCTTATAAAAAAGTATGGAAAAAAACTAAAGGTCAGAGTTTCTATATAGGGGCCCACAGAACTTTCAAGTTGAATGGGCCAAAATCACACCTGAGCACATTTTCAAGATAATTTTAGTGAGCTAGTTCAGTACGTTTCCCCTGTGCCAGTCCATTTTATTACATAGAACTTAAATGAGGGACATTAATTGTCTGATTTACTTTGCATTGCATGAATGGGTTGTTACAGACATCTGGGGAGAATTTCATGTCAATTACAACTACAGAAATATATTTACTTAGAAAATTGGTGATGTATTCAATATTTGTTATACTCACTGAGAAGGCAAATGCATTCAAAAACGGCCAATGTAGGCTCACACCCCAGAGGACTAACATTGCTATTTTAGTAAGAAAATGTTTTGAACTGAAGTAATCTGGGATACCATTCTCTTGTAATGCTATTAAATTTAATGAGACTATTGTTGTAGCAATCCATCTTCCAGAGAATTTACCCAGTGGTTAATTTACTTTGCGGGAAATAAGAAAACAAGTTGGCTATGTCCAAAGAAATAGGCAACAAAAAGTAAGGGTTTTCATTATGCAGTAAAGAATTTTCCTAATCCATTACATTTTCTGACAGGATGGGTGCGTTCTGTATCGTGTGATTGGATCCATGTCCATCTGGCTTAAAATCAAAATGTAGGAAACATTAGCTTTGGTTTAAAAAACCAGAAATGTGTTGGTGACAAAAGCCAAAGTGGATGCTGTGGATGGGCTTGGGAGGCTGAATAATTAAAAAGGTCACGCTACCTGCCCGCTGTGTGTCGTTTCACACATGCAGACTAACACACACACACAGACACACACACATACACAATTCCTCGCAATGCTCACTGGGGTAAGGACTGAGAAGAGACATCATCTTGGAAAGTAATCATTTTCCCCTCAAACACACAGTGTAGTTTGTGAACTAATTGGGTGAATCCATAATTAATGTGCTGACATTAAGCCTTGGGGTTTGCTCTGGTAGGACTTGACTTTCTACGGATGTGGAGAATAACCAGTGAAGCCCCAAAGCTCAGAGCTGAAAGGGAATCTCTTTTCCTGATGCTTCTCAGGGACTGCTTCTGATATTTCTACGTCTAACAGGTATGCACTTTACATCTAACAGGTATGCATTTCCACACTTGTCAGTTATTTCCCCAATACTGTAGGGAATCCTTTATTGGAGAATTTCTAAGCGAAATGTTTGAGTGATGGATAAATCCAGAAAATTCATCCGTTTTCAATACACATCCAAACATGATAGGTGATAATTCTCTGGGGAGAAAAGTATCAAATCCAGAAAGATATGAAGACAAAGCTTTACAGCACTGCTAAGATATTTAAAGATCATTTTAAAATATGAGAAACATAAGCACCTGAACCACAAGAAAAGCTGCAGAGCCCAATAATTTAAATATTTTCCGAAAATTACAACATTACATTGACAGATTCCAACCATGTTCATTTTTATATTTGTATAGTGATTAGGATGAAAAGCTTTTAACAACTGCTGTGGTTACTCAATAAACCATAAACTGAGTTACAGTCTTCCTCCTTAAAGATTAAAAGGATGAAAACTTATTTCTGCACGGATGTTCTCTATTTTGCAGCAAATCATCTTTTACAGTCAATAGTCCCTAGAGGGGCAAACAAAAAAGAAAATGCTAAAACCACAGGGAAACAATAGAAATTTTAGTTCAATCTTTAAAAAACAAATAATAGTGACTGAATATGAACAAATCTTTTGAGACAAATGGCGTTCGCAGCACACATGCAGAATTTTGTAGAAAAATTATGTTGATGGGAGGATTTAGAGTACTTACAATACAACTCATATGCATCATTTTTGGTATTTTATGTTGAGTGGGAGAAAAATGATTAATTGCTTTCAAATTTTTCTACAAGTAAAAACCTGAAAATTGTGGTGTGGATCAGTATTCTCATCGGAGTCAAAGCTTTGTAGAACCACCTTTCACTACATTTACAGCTGATAGTCTTCTATGGTATGTCTCTATCAGCTTTGCACATCATTCTTTTCAATTATTATTCCAAATCTCTGCAAAATAGCTCAAACTCAGTCAGATTGGGTGGATAGTATCTCGGAAGATCACTTTTAAGCCTTGCACCAGATTTGTTGTTAGGTTTAGGTCTGGGTCTTCCAAACAAAGGAAAACACTATCATCTAAACCATTCTACCATAACTCTGGCTTTCAAATGTTTAGGATCATGTGTTGTCATCATGTTTAGGAAGGTGAACTTTCGTCACCGTTTTAAGTCTTCTGCTGTATCTATCAGGGTTTCTTCCAAAAACACCCTGTTTATAGCACCATCCATCTTCCCATCAGCTTTGACCAGGTATTCTGTCCTCGTTGAACAAATGAACCCCCACAGCATGATGCTGCCACCACTATTCCCACTATCGCATAAAGGACCTATAAGTGTCCTGGCTAGAAATTCTCCCACTTGAGCTATGGATATCTGCAGCTCCTCCAGATATACCATGGGCCTCTTGGCTACTTCTGATCTGTGGTGGTTGGTGATATGGCTCATATTGGAATTTGC
Organism: Crenichthys baileyi; assembly: GCA_036173005.1. Classification (NCBI taxonomy): domain Eukaryota; kingdom Metazoa; phylum Chordata; class Actinopteri; order Cyprinodontiformes; family Goodeidae; genus Crenichthys; species Crenichthys baileyi. Next base: position 61,675 of record JAHHUM010003034.1, read on the forward strand.
CATGGGTGGCACTAGAAAACTAACTGTGCTGTAGTATGGGTTGGAAATGGTAGAAGGACAGGCTTGCCCAGGGTGCCATTTATGAAAGAACAACCGCTGCCTCTGATTACGGCCAGTCAAATTTAAGTCGACGGCCATGTCTTGGTAGGTTGGCTTTGAATACTTTAAAAGCTACATACAATGACTGGTTCTTATTTTATTGGCTAAGTTGTCAATGTAACGCCATTGTAAAACCTTTTGATTACATTTTTACATAGAGTCTGAATAAAACTTATTTTCTGTCTCCGAGGCTGTAGCATTAGATAACATATCTCAATATGGGTTATTTGCAGGTTTCTGACAAAACCTGCTCATAGACTAAGTTGGATCACTTTCTGCTGTTATTTCTCCTGACTTAATTTCCCACTGGAGCATGACAAGAAAGTTGTGAGAAGAGGCAACTGTTAATGTTATCTGACAGTGCAAACCGGGGATACGCTGAGCAATCTCCAGCCCTCTTTCCGCTGATTCCAATCAAATGTCGGCGCACAGCGAGCCTCTTTAGGGATTCAGACATGAGAACCTCCTCAAAGGGGAAGATGAACTTTTTACTGGGACTTAACACTTTCACCCTCAGAGGGACTCTTCACTGACAGGAGAAAACACCTCTAGTTCCTCAATTTCCTTCAGAAATAAACACATCTCAATGACAACACTGTTTACAGTACTCACAATGAACACCGTTATTACTCCCAGTGTCTGTTTTCTTTTCACTGGAGACCAATTTGAACAATAGAGCCTTTTTTCGTATTTTAGATGCTGGATTTTCTCCAGAGGTAAATCTGTCAGTGCTCGGCCAAAACAACGAAAGAGAAAACAGGAAAGTGCGGACACCCTGCAGCAACAGAAGGGCTCTACTATTAATATCAGCTTCCATGCCTCAATCCTCAGCCCCTCAGGCAGAGAAGAGAGTGATTTCCCTGAAATGAACATGGCACATGACAGCGTAGGCAGGTGACAGTTGGACACAATTATATTTAGCCGGGTAACGGCAGAACTGTGGTACTAGTGGTGTCAGTAATGAAGGTTTTGTGTAAAATAGCCCAGAATGTGCTACAGTGCCGCACAGAGATCAAAGAACAATGCTTACAGAGCACTGTTCAACCCATGATTTGAAAATTGAAAGGGTATGACAAACCAGCAAACCAACCAAGACATGGCCATCCACCTAAACTGAGAGAAAGGACAAGAGGAGAACATTGACCAAAGATGCAGCCAAGAGGCCATGGTAACTCTAAAGGAGCTGCAGAGATCCCCAGCTCAAGTGGGAGACTTTGTCAACAGAATAGCTATTAATCATACCTTCAAGAAATCTGTCCTTTAAGGAACAATGGCTACAAGAAATGGCTTAGAGATAGCCATAAAAAGCCTTGTTTGAAGTTTACCACAAGCCATGTAGAGGACACAGCAAACATGGAGAACAAGGTGCTGTAGTCAGTTCAGACCTAAACTGAACTTTTTTGGTCTGGAAGCAAAATGCTTTGTGTGGAGATAAACCAGAGGTAGCACTAGACTTTTTCATTGTCTGTCATTTTAACTGACATGGTAAAAAAATCCTGTCTAATGATAATAACTAAACATTCAATAGCATTTATTTTCATTCATTTTAATATCTGCATGTTCGTGCATCCTTGGACAAATTAGTTCCTCATATTGGCTTTTTTCTTTTTTTTTTACATGTTGCAGAACATTTTTCTATCCCCCCTCCTGAGCCAGAAGAACTCCTGCTCCCACTGAACTCTGTACTCCCACCTGACCTCCTTGCTGCCGCTTGCGCGCTCCATAGTTGCCGAGGGCTGATTACTCGTTTGTTCTTCATCTAGCACTGTATCAGTCCCTCTTTTTTAACCTCTTATCAACACCATCATAGTTATTGGCCTTTTTTGAAGAAACTTCGGTCAAAAATGGAAAATATTTGGTTAACACAACCTCTGGAGTAAACTAACAAACTGACACAACATCCCTGCGGCGATAATTAATTTGGGTGATTATTGTGGAGTTTATCATCACTCAGGTAGACAAATTATCATGACAATTGTAATTCATAGTTATAACAGTAAACTCTAATTGAAAAAAATGACACTGTGGTTGAGATTGTGTCTTTTGCTTTTGAACTACTTTGTACAGATCCTCTATTTTATGTATCAGATGTACTAAGGTACCTCATTTTCCTTATGGGCAAGGTTTGTTTTCAGAGTTTGTGGGGCTCTGACTGCATGGAGTGATAATGGGATACCCGAATTACTGTAATGAACTTTTAAAATATGTTTTATTGTAACTTGTATAATTTATCATGATTATTAACACTAAATATCATGACAAAATTCAAAGTCCACGTTGCCCACCCTGAGCATCATGCTGTGAGGATGCTATTCTCAGCGGAAAAGTGAGGCTCTGTGAGTTGTGCGCCCCACCAGTCTTGTGTTTATGGAAGGTCTTTAAGAAAAATAATATTGGACACAGCAAACATGTGGAAGAAGGTGCTACTATCAGATGGGCCAAAAATGTAACTTTTTTAACTTCTATGCAAAACACTATGACTGGAACAAAACTAATAATGCACATCATCATCCCCATGGTGGTGGAAACATGGTGGTGGCAGGATCATGCTGTGGGAAGACTGTTTTTCAACAGGGACATGGAAGCTGGTCAGACTTGATGGGAAAATGGATGGAGCTAAATACAAAAAAATCCTGTATTTAAATCTGTTAGATGCTGCAAAGGACTTGGGACTGGCGTGGAGGTTCACCTTCTAGCAGGACAATGACTCTAAACATATTGCCAGAGCTACAAAGCAAAGCCATGTATCAACTTCCCACTTTGTGTTGGTCTATCACATTAAATCCCAATAATATACATCAAAATTTAAGGTTGTATCATGTTAAAGTTTTAAAATGTTAAAAAGGAATGAACAGATTTAGAGCACCGCATTTATTGAAATCTTGCTTCCTAAAGTTCAGCAGGCTGAGGTTATCTGTTTCTTCCACAGACTGAAGCTGGAAACACTTCCTAGTTACAGGAAAGCGCTTGCAGCGTGCCAACCTGGTAAATAGAGGGAAGCAGGGTGAAATAGGAATTGCTCTTGTCACCAGCTTGGTGTCAGCGAGAGGCCAGGCTCCAGCTAAGACAGCCTGCTCGAGTCCAGCCGGCTCTGCCCCGTTTCCCCTGGGTCTCTTCCAGGAAAAGCCAGCATGATTCAGAGCTTCCGCGTCCAAGGAGAGAAAGGTGGCTTCCACGAACCCTCTTCCCCCAGAATGCACCCACCATAGCATACAGACTACAGACGCGCACATCACTCAGCTTTCTCCCAGCGGACAGTAAGACGGCCAACTCCGTGCAGTACTCAAGCTTACATTGGGAGGAGGCCAAGCCAAACGACGTGTTAATGAAATCCAGAACAGGGTGGTGTAGAGAGAACACGAAGACGGGGCACGAGCGTCATGCCGCAACACACAGACAGGAATTCACAGAGCCAGGATCACTGATGAAAATTTTCAGTTTGACTTTTTTCATATTTTACAAGTTCTGGCAATCAGTTCTGATGGGAAAGATTGCAAAAAGTTAACTGTTGGCATAAGAGGAAATGACAACATCTGAAAATAAAAGAAAAAATGCGGAGTAGAACTATAGACAAGTTTTAAACTAACTATTCTATCTTGAAGGTGCAAAAATAATCCTGTCAACTGTGTACAGATGGACAGGTTAATCACAAAATTCTTCATTGCAAAATTAACCATTTTTAAGACTTAAATTAGCCGGGTTGTCTGTCCATTCCTGACCCATTTTTAAGGTTTAAATACAAATGTTGAACATTGTTGTACTGCTGATATTACTATGAAGGTTATGCTTTAAATTCAAATAGATAAGTGGATGGATGGATGGATGTTTCCATAGGTTTCCAGAATTTTCCAGAACTACAGGCATCAAAAAAGTCACTTTCTTTGCATTCTTCTTGAGTGTCACGCTACATGTGATGTCGCATTTCCATCATCCTTTTTGTTAAGAGTTATTCCATCTATTACAGATAAAAATCTGCTGCCCCACTATAAAACAGTTTTTCTTTAAAAGCAGCATTAGCTGTGTTTTATGTCTGCTCCCAAAGCAGTTTCCCTGGATGTATTTTGGTGCCAGTTAGGGCTTTTCATTTGAGCCCTTTCTGATGGGCTTGCAAAATCAGCTTGGCCTCTCTTCCTCTCTTTACCTCAACCTATCATCTCACATCCGCTGATGTGCACAGCTCCAAGAGACGAGGACTGAAACATACACACACACACACATACATACAAACACACACGCAGCTCAGTCAATTAGTACTGGCCCAACCTCGCAGCGGAGCGATAAATGGTACAGGGTCTCAGCAGGCTTCTGCGAGAAGCTGTACTCCTTGTCCGCTGTATGTAGAACAGCTCTCTGGAGAGCAGCTGGCCCCAACAGTGAGAAGACATGTGGCAAGTGTGAGGCTGAGGAGGGCCTTGAAGTGCCCAGGCTTGTGGTAAAATATGGCCACAATGATCCCCTAACTCCCTAATCAGAGCCAGTCTGACAAGCAAGAGGACCGAGAGGAGGTGGAGAGGTCCTGTTGGTTCGCAAAGCTGTGCAGCTTTTTATGTCATTCCACTTACACCCATTAATCTGTTTTTTAATAATACACCCCATTTACCTGTTTTTTATACAGGACACAATACAGTACTGCATACATTTTTTCAGTAATCCCGACTACAGTTTCTAAGCCTAGAATTCTCAATCCTGACATGACAAGCGGTTGTTTGGCATGTCAGGAAAAACTATTTGCAGGACAATTCCAGGACTTTAACTGCATCCCCAAGACTGACATTTTCTTCAACAATCCCTCCAGCTGGATGTGGACAGAACAAAGAATGAGTTAGTGGAAAAGTACCTCATGTGCACTGGTAAGGACTGCGGAGGATCTGTGATGCTGTGGGCCCGATTCTCTTCAAGAGACCCAGAGAACCTTGATGGATTTACGTGGCATCACAATCTGCATCAATTCCAGGAAGTTTAAAATAAAAAAACTGGTGGATTCTGTCAAAAATCTATTCCAATACATAAGATCAAATCAACATCTCAGTTCCCAGACCTAAATCTTACTAAAACCATTGAGGTGAGTCTAAGAGGGGAGAGCATGAGAGAAACCACAACTTGGGATTATTCTGCAAGATTTTCCAGAGTAATGATTTAAGACTCCTGTCTCTAGATGTTTCAGTCTTGTGAAATGTTATAGAAGTGCTGTCCTATGGCCAAAAGGTGGTTCCACAAAGTATTAACTGCTAAGGTGCCAATATATGTGGTACACATAAGATAATATAAAAATAATGTTTAGTGAGAATTTATGCAATTACATTAAAACCGGCTTTCTACTCCTCTTTACCATGGATGCAAATAATTATGGCATGCACAGTGTCACCACTTGAACATAATTTCAGCTGGAGGCAGGGAAAGCAGAGACCCTCAGGCCCTCTGGTGTATTAAATCATGAAGCTAAGCTGCATTGTCTGCAACAACATGACAATCCTTTTAACACTTGACACACAATGGTAACAAGGCTTTCCCCTCACCAGGGCCTGCTGACATGTTATATATGGCCTCCACTCCTCACTAACTTTTCACAACATGTCAATTCTTTCAATCCACACACACACACACATACACACAGACGCTCTAAATCAGGCTCCAATGTCAGCAGGAAGGTGCAGATAGCAGGAGCCAGACAATAAGCTGCAATATGTGCAAACACACACACACACAATCTCACACTGCAAGGTGAAAAATTACAGCAGAGGAGGTACACGCGGCCTGGTGGATTAACTGCGGAATAAAAGTGCTGATAGGCAACAAAAGAGTAAAAACAGCTATTCATCACTCTGGCGCAGGATCAAACTCACACACCTCTCAAATGCCCGCATTGAGTTATTATACGCAGCAGCTCTGGTGGCACAACCCCCAGATAATGCTGCTCTAACTGAATTGATTAGAGAGCGAAGCGTCCCGTCTTTCCAAAGATGGAGCACAGCTCTTTGGGAGAAATCTGCTGTTTTACATCTTGACAGAGACTTTCTGTCCAGAATGGCTTTTTTTTGGTAGATCACTGAGCATGCAGCTGTAGTGTGACAATTTTCTGAAAGAAATCTGTCTGGGCTGTTGCTGGGTTTCTAATGGTTCTGCACTTTTCTTAAACAGAAGTAAACCAAAACTTAGAGCACATGTCTTGGACCTAAATACATTATTTCTTGTTTATAGACTATTAGTACTGGTGCAAAGACAAACAATACTTACCGCATAGCCAACAATCCATCCTTAGTATTAACAGACTGGATAAAATGCACTGCAAAAGTATTTACACCCCTTGGGCTTTTCACCCTTGCTGACGATGCAATTACAAACCTGAATGGATTTAATTTGGATTTTATTCAACGGACCAACACAAAGTAGTGCATAAGTCTGAAATGGAACAAAAGAATTTGTGTTGTGATGTTCATTTACATTACTCTCCTTTTACTCTAATACCTCTAAAAACAATCCAATGCAACCAACTGTCTTCAAAAGTATTTTGTAAACACTATTGTATAACTTAATCTCAGTATAAATCCAGCTGTTCTGGGAAGGCCTCACGGGTTAGTTATAAAACATTAGTAAACAAACAGCATCATGAAGACCAAGGAACACTGCAGACAGGGCAGGGGAGAAAGATGTGGAGATGTTTAAAGCAGGACAAGGTTATAAAATAATATCCCAAGCTTTGAACATCTCACAGACCAATTTCCAATCCATCATCTAAAAATGGAAAGAATAATACAGCAAACATGTGGTACAAGATGTTGTAGTTGGATGAGACCAAAACACGAACTTTTTGGCTGACACGCAAAACACAATGTATGGAAGAAAACTAACATTGCACATATTCCTTAGATAGAAAATCTTTTAACCAATTTGAATAATAAACTGAATATGACTGAATTGTTTGATAGTTAGGATTAATTGGAATGTATGTACCCGACTTGAAATCTGTATGATTCGAATTAATTGACTTTGTAAAGTGCCTTGAGACGACCTGTGTTTTGAATTGGCGCTATATAAATAAAACTGAATTAAATTGAATTGAATAATACTGAGCACGCCATCCATACAGTGAAAACACGGTGGTGGCAGCATTGGAAAAAAAACTGTTAGTGGCTGCAAAAAGCCCAAGAGTGAGGAGGACGTTTACCAAGAACCCAGAACATACAGTCAGGGTTGTTGTTGCTACAATAGAAATGGTTCAGATCAAAGCTTATTCATGTGTTAGAATGCTCCAGTTAAAGTCCAAACCTACATCCAACTGCGAATCTGCAGTAAAACATGAAAATCTATGTTAACAATTGCTCTTCATACAGCAAAATATTTCAATTTTTTCATCTGCAAAGCTAGTAGAGACATACCCCAAAAGATGAATTCAGGTGGGCTAACTTATCTGCATGCCATAAATTTCAGATTTTAATTGTTAAAAAGCTGTAAGCATGCAGCCTTCTGCTTCCGCTTCACAATTCTGCACTACTTTGTGTGGGTCTAACACAACCCCCCCCCAACCCTAAAAAAAAACGGTAAGGTTTATGGTTTAACATGACAAAATATAAAACAGTTTAGGGCCATGCTTTTGTTAGGCACTGTACAGGCCCCATTATTAAATGCTAAAAAAACCACGCATAAATATTGCTGCTAAGCAAACCAAAGCAACAATCTCACATTTATGAGGCTGAAGGAAGAGATAAAAAGGCACAAATGGAGGGATGAATAACTACTTTTTTAATAACTGAAACAGTCTTTTAGACTCTAACATGGATAACATCGAGGCAGTCTCTCTTCTGCAAGCTGCCATCTGTTCCTGTCTTCCGTCAAAGAGCAATCAACGCTTCATTTTATCAAGAATCAAAACATCAGAGGATCACAAGAATCCATTATTATCAGCGCAATGTTAAAAGCCTAATCTAAAAAAACGCAGCGAATGCCGTACAATATCAGGAGGTCCACTAGATAGGCAATTTAAGCCCATCAAGTCAGTGATAACATGTGAATAGGCTGTAAGGACGTGTATGCGCCAAACTGCAGAGAGCTCAATGAGATCTCGTCTCTGGCTCTTGCAGTACATCGTCCTACACAACAGGGGAGGAAGTGCCATGAAAAAGGATGAATCATGGGATTGTATTCACATTAAAGACCCACTGACCGCCTCAGGCTTTAGGTCAGCCATGAAGCAGCAACACGCATTCATGAAACCAATAGCCGCACAGACAAAGTTTTAGATTTTCCCAAATTCTGAAAAATAATTTTCTCTTCTTGTTATTTATTTATAACATAACTATTTCTGTCTGTGATTTTCACCCCCTCCAACTCAGTTAGGAATGAGAATTTTGACAGTGGCCTCCATTTCAACTCTGTAGGTCATGGGGGTCGTCACGCCTTTTTAGGAAGAGAAAAGACCCTGTCACAGCGCTAGGTTTCTCCCCATCTCCTGACACAAAGCCCTTGTGCTCCTATCAGTGCACCCCTGCAGCACCGCCAACAAAATGTGACCTCCTTTCTCTTTTTTCTTTTTTTGTCCTTCCCTCCTACTGCTGAAACAAAAAAAAAGAAAACTGAACTCACCTCTTCCCTGCCAACTGAAATAAAATAAATGAAAACAATGTGCTGTGCAGTTCTGCCAGACCACGTAGAGAAGTTTCTTTTTGTTCTCCGTTAACTCCTGCTTGAGAGAGTTTCCATGTTAGAGTGGAGGTGACGGCTTCAACTTTATACTGTGTTGCGTTTGAGGCCTGGGGGAAAATGTTTCTCACTGTTTATCTTTGGATGTGCTGGTCTGAGCCAAGGCTTGTGAAACAGTGCAGAAGCCTAATGTTGGCACTATTAAAACCTGCAGGAATTCAGGAAAAGGCTTCCAAAGTATTTCCAAAGTGTTGCCATGTCTTTGAATTGTAAGCTAAGACATGCAAAGAGGTGCTTTTGTAACGGATTGAGGTCAATTAGACCCCTTTGCTAACCATGGCTGATTTCCACTATCCGTTACTACAGTTTGGTAATAAATATTGTTTTATTTTTGCTATAAATCAAACTGGCTCGGTCATTTTGTAAACTGTTGATGTGACATGAAGCTAACATAACGAATGTTTTTAGCTCATAAAATGTTGTCGAAAAATTCCCACACATTTTTCATGTCAAAATTCCACACAAATTTCCACAGATCCAAGTCACTTTTTAGGTGATTTTTATAAATATAAGCAGAAAAGTTCACTATGAATTTAGGACAGCAATTTCTACAGTAGATCTAATGGATGGATGAACGGATGGACGGGAGGACGGAAGGAATGAAGGAAAGAAGGAAGGAAGGATGGATGGATGGTAAACAAATAGATGATAGGATGGACAGATATGGCATAGGCCACAAAGTCCAGAAATACATCGATTTCTACATAGTTTTTTCTTTTGTCTAAGCTTATCCAGATCTGGACAAAACTTAAGCTATACTCCATAATTTTCCAAACTGCAAGAGAGGATGTCTCATTGACTGCTGACTCTGGAGCTGGGCACCATCCCTACTTCAATTAATAGAAAAATAAGTGACAAATCTATCAATAATGCAAATGTTGGTAAATTAACGGCCCACATTTCAGAGTAAATGTCTTCCTCTCAGATCAAGGTGCGCTCCTATCCATCTGTTCTCATAACATGCGACAATATGAGAACACCCACACACACACACCCTGCTCTCAAGAGCCTTGAGCCCCCCCCGCCCCATCACCCTGCAGAAGTCACCTCACTGCTTGATTCCTAGCCAGGATTTATCCCCCAATTATAAAAGCGAGGATGGGGGGGTTGTTGGCCCCATGTGGGAATGACCTTTGTGAACTTGGGGATGGTGGGGTGAGTTCAGGACGTGACCGCAGGCCGAGGGTCAGGAGATGAGGGTCCATCTTGATGATAAGGGGAAAAAATGGGCTCAGTTTTGGCTCAATTCCGGGAGGAGGAGAGAATAGAGCAGAGAGGACAAGAGGGTGGGATCAGTTTGTAGATTAGGTGACAGAGGTGTGTGTTGAAGAGGAGAGAGAGCTGAGGGTGCAATATAAGCAGTGCAAATTAACAATTCCACCCCGTGCTGTGTCTGCACGACACTGAATGCATGAATTATTGCCCAGGATGGACTGAATTAACTCTATATATCAAGCCTTGCTACACAGTTCAGGGGTGAGGGGCTAAGCAGATGAGAGCGATGGGGAATGGGACAAGTGGGGAAGGATGGGGAGTGTTTGTTGCAGCATGGAAGAGGGAAAAAAAAAAAAACTAAAGTAACCGAACATTTCTATCTCCACCCATTAAAGTCGACCACTTCTCTCTCCATAGTACCATAAAGCTGTCAAGCAGACCTCTGATTTATTCTGCCCTTGCCCAGGTTCCTGTCCTAACTATCACATGCTTCCAATTAATTTTTTTTCTCGTCTTTTGTTGCAGTTCAATTCCTTCCCTATAAATGTAATGAGACTGCAGCTCCAAAAAGCTGCTGACGCCCGTTAATGCACAGTTTGCTTAATAACACCAAATGCAGAAGCCGAAAAACCAATAATCACATTTTAAAGGTGCAGTTTTGTCAGAGAATTAATTAGCATTTTCAAGCCCATTTTTTTCAAACATTTGCAAATAGACCAGTTCAAACCTGGCGCAAGCAGAGACAAAAATTGAATGCATGAAAGACTCTTTGCAGAACTTAGAGAGCATCAGCGCTGCATCCATTTGTCCTGCTAATCCTCGCCCACTCAGCTGTTCCTTTTAACAGACACATAGAAACAGTTCGGATAAGGATGTGAGTTACAGTCAGGAGAAGGAGAAAAATTACAGCGAGCTGTAAGCGGATGGATGGATGGATGGATGGATGGATGGATGGATGGATGGATGGATGGATGGATGGATGGATGGATGGATGGATGGATGGATGGATGGGTGGGTTTGGTGGTGGCTGATCTAAGAACAGGGGGAGATCAGATAAGAGATAATGAAACTAACTGCCTTCAGATACAGCATTCTACCCTGCAGACAAGGTCAACCATGCAGGCCTAATCAAGTCAAGATTTTAATTACCTCGATCATAACATTCAGGAGCATCCAGGAGACCAGCAGAGATACCGTTTATTGGAAAAGCTGGTTAGCCTGATAAAGCTCAGATAGAAATGTTATGGGTGGGTTGCAGGTGCACAGCGGGACGTACTAAATGGACCGGTTTTGGTCAAAGCTAAGCACAGCTGGCAGGTGTAGGCATGGAGGGAGTTTATTACCCTATAAACAATCGGAGACAATTTGCTCACGCTGTCTTCTGTGGGCACCAAAAGCCCCGATTCAATTACTGACAAAACCCGAGCGAGTAGAGCGGGGCCCTGACTCACTATTCCTCGTGTCACCTTCCCAAGTAGGGAAGTGTAGCAGAGAATGTTGGAGCTGCACAAAATGAAAGAAAAAGCATAACACAGCAGTCTTAAGACAAATTTACTTCTCACTGTTAACTATTCACTATAGTCTGCATGAAAAGTGAGATACAAGCAAGATGAAAGATTGATTGACATGTTTAGGACAAATACAAGCTTAAGTGAAGCGAATGTTTCCTGCTTGTTTTGTTTGTCCTTTTGTTTGTGTACATTGAGAAGATTCATTAGGCCTCAGCATGGAGGATTTGAGGCCTGTGGAGAATGAGGGACCCAGCCCAATTGAAGCATGTCAAATTAGTGAGAGGAAAAAAAAACACTGCTACTGGGACTCATTAGACCCTCAACAAACAGCATTTTGTTGTGCCTTCGAGTTTGTATGCATGTAGTAATAAAATAAGAGAAGCAGCGTTGGGTTGTGTGGTTTTTCATTTTGTTATTTTCATCAAGCCCGTTTGTTTTATGAGACACCGAAGCCAAGAGACTCGCCAAGCATCTTTTTAATGAAAGTGGGGATCTCGTGGGTACAGAGGTGGCGAAGAACAGACTCGGAGATAAAAGCTTGTCCGACTGCAAAATTAAAAGTATTGGGTGATTTTTGGTGAACTACCCAAGACTCCCAGTTAATGACAACAAGGACAGATAGTGTCAGTGATCCAAGGCAGGAGGGTTTTGAAAAACCTTGCTGGTTAAATCCTAAATTTATGGATGAGGTAATAAAAGTCAATCCTCGTCTTAAACCAGTTTTTTATGGTAATGTTGCCCGAGATGGAACATTACAGCTATGATTAGGCACTGGACATTTTTTGTATATTTTTTCTATTTTATTGATGAAAAGCATCAGCTATATTGATACAAATGATATAAAATTTTTACAGTTTTTCATATTCCTTTTAAACTTAAAACTCCATTTAAAAAGGCCCCTTTAAAATTTCTGTTTGCATTTGAATTATTACTTTATTCAACAGACTCATGGTCTACAAGAAAAACAACAACACTACATATAAATTATTATTTTATTATTATTATCCCTTGCTGTATCCCTTCACATGCCACTGATTTCCACAAGGTGAAAAAATGTTCAGGTACTGTAAATCTATCAACATGTGGGATGGAAAAAATACAACACTTATGATGAATTTTGAAAGACTTAACACAGAAACTAAACATTTTCTAATTACCAATAATGAATGAATGAAATAATACATTTAAAAAAAAGGTATATATTATATATATATATATATATATATATATTTGTTTATTTACGGCAGGCTTTAAAAGAGCATTCTGTGTGTCCAAAAGACACAGGTGGACAAGAAATTGTTAAAACAGAAGTCCGATAATTATCCCTACTGATGCTAAAATAATATTAATTATTATAGTTCCAATAATGTTATTTGTTTTAGTACTGTTGATTTGATTTTGATTATTATACCAGAGCAGACACTTGCAAAATACAAAAGTAGTCCTCAAGCACTTAATACTAAATTGCCTTTTTGCAACTCTGCTCTTTCTAGAGTAACATAAGCAAAACAGGCTGATAAATATTTAGATATTTTTTATGTTGTTTTAACACCATGACTATCCAATGGAAATATTTTCAAACAGCTGACTTAAATTTTCTTGTAGGTGAGAGAAAGCAGAGTCGCTTTCTTTCAGCCAGCTGACTGTAGTGTGCAGTAACAAGTGGGATAAGGCTAGGACTGCATTATTCCATAAAGCTGGGAAAACTCTGGTGTATTTTAGGTGTGTGACGGTACATGAGTTCATATATGAAACTTTTCGGCAAAGCCCTTTCGGGTCAACACTTACATGCACTGAATTAATACAGTGTCTTTTTAAACCTGAACAAGCGCAGAACATTTATGTCTGGAACTAAAGTGCAGAATTGTACGTTCCACTGTGCAAGTTAAAACCACAGCACCAAAACAAAGGAAAGAGAACTCCCAGTTACAACTAATGTCTACTATTTGGGAACTTTAAGATGTCATGTTCAGCTACGGGGCTGATGGAAAAAGAAAGTTGGACTGAACCAAAGCTTTATGTCAGTATTGTTTAACAGTGATAAGGTATCTAGCTTGTTCTATGCTCACCTTAATTTTTAATCTAAAAAGACATCCTGCCAAACGTAAACTTTGCAGTGGTACAATTGGCAAATTGGCAGAAGTCCAAACCCAACCAGACCCAAATACCATGGGAGTCTTTAAGGCAGCAGACATGCACACACCAATCATGTGTTGAGAGAAGCTGCCATGAGGTTTTACCCCTGCAAGGTGCAGGTTTTATGGTGCATTTAATTACAATTCATACACTCTCTATATATCAACTCCAAAGTGATTAAAACATGTTCTTCAATATTAAATGTGTTGTCACTTCACAAACATTTTAATATGGTTTTATTAACTGACAAAACCAAACCAAATCTCCTGTCAGTTTTGTTGGCTTCTTTTCTAAATTCTAGAAAATATTAATAAAATATAATTACCACAAAATTTATTAAAACATTCTTTGTGCCTTTTAGAATAGAAAGACATATGTAGGTCTATATATTTTTGTTTTTCTTGATTGAAACATACTAAGCCATGGATTTAAACCAAATTACATACTGAACCATCATTCTAGTGCACCGTTATACCCCCAAGTGTAAAGGCTGGTAATGTTTCCAAATACAGTTTGTCCCATGGCATACAGAGGTTGAAAGCTCAAAAGGATGAAACAGAGCAACTTTGCTGTACTCTGTTCAACCTTCCTGTTATCTGCAAAAAATCTTGCTCTCTTACAGTCTCTATGAAGTGTTACTTTCTCTTTAAATTTCTATGCTTTCTTTGACTTCATGTTCACCACATCACTGATCCTGAACACTGTTAACCTTGAGTCATCTTCACCAAGCAACAGTGCCCACATTGATGAGTATTGCGGTCAGCACAACCTTTATAGCCTTTATACATGGTGCATTCGCTGCTCGGTAAAAGGCTTTAGAGTTTCCGACCAGCCGATCACAGGTTAGGGCCGACCAAACTGAAATTGCTGTCTCTTGGTGAATCTCTTAATATGATATGATTGCATTGTCAGTGCAGCAAGAAGTCTAGAACTTTGGTGTCCACAAAGACAACTGACTGGCTAAGAAAAAATGAAGCACTTGATTTATGTACACTAGAAAGTCAGAACATGCCTTCTCACTTGAGTGGCCATCACGCTGCTTACGGAGCTACAAAGTATACCAGAACCAGTACGATATGAGATTTACATCCAGCATAATTCTGCTCAACAGGAAAAGGGATGCCCGATTTACTTTTAAGTGGGTTGAGACATATGCTTTTCACTGACTTCAGGGGAAATGGGGAAACTAATCTACCCTCAGGCATATCTACAGTAAGGCCTTCGACCAGCCAATTTTATATATACACAGTTAGCGTCTAAAAGCTTTACTGTTAAAATTTCCCAACAAATACTTTCAAAGTGTTCCCAGTCTTTGGATATATACCTAGGATGCTTCCCTTTACAGGCAGAGCAAAGGGGCATTTTCTATTCCCTTTCTCATTCCTCGGATCCTTTCAAAGAGCCCCACAGATCAAAGCCAGCCTGCCTCTCAAACTGGACAGCAGAGAGGGATGTATTTAGTTAATCATTTATTTAAAAAGAAAAAGGGGAAGGTAAAGCCCACCCCTGATCCCCCCTCTAGTCTCTGTCTTTCCACTCATCTTTTTCCCTGTGGATCCTCCTGGGACTTAGCCTGCCACCTCTCCAGGCACTTTTTAATATGCAGAGAAAATAAGCTGGCCATCCTCTTCAGGCAATGGATGAGCGGGAAAGGCCATGGGAATAGTTCGGCTACAGGCGAGCACTCGTTTCTGATGGATTAACCCCTCCTGCACTGGGATATGAAAATCATTGAGCTAAGACTGTGAGTGTATCTCAATGTGACAGACACAAACCTCATTAGATGTGATTTAGGTTGTATGTTGAGGTATACCTACAAAGTATTGCTCCCTTTGCTTTGCAGTAGGTCAAACATTAAATTGATCTCTACAGTGTGTTTGTTATATGAAAGATATTACCACATGGAGTGGATTATCCTATCACGATCTCAATAGGTGTCAAATCCTTCATCGCTGCCTTCTGTCAGTTTGTCTTTTTTGACACACACAGGCTAGAAAAAATCTTGGCTGAGTGGCCTTCTTGAGGCTGGCTGACCCTGGAAAAGGGCTCTGTCACAGTCTCTGCCCAGCCAATGAGCCGAGGCCTCAGGCAGATAAAGGCATAATGAACCAACCGTGGCCTGGAGTGACGGGTTTTGGCCACAGGAGTGGGGAAAGATGAAAGCAATACATGTACACACACTCACCCATGAAGGATGCTGATGTGTCCATCCCCATCATTGTGACACAGTCTCCCAGTTACCCAGTGATGTGTGAGAATCTTGTTGACACCCCATCCAGTAGTTTTGACTATAGAAATGTAACTTCTGTGCAGGGAACTACAATAAAATTATGTCTTTTAACCTTCTGCTGTAAACAGTCATTTATTATGCCTATTAGGAGCAGATGCACAGTTGGAACAGGGGTTCAGTTGGCATATCTTAAATATGTTATGTAATCAATCATCAAACTTGATCTATAAATTGTTTTTGCTAGCACATGCTTATTAGCATCCCCTTTGAATTTGTGAAGTTCCACCAGTGTGCCCCTCTCCACTTTAAAGATATCAGAAAACATTTTTTTCTCCAAGACAAAAGCTCCTTTCTTTATCTTTTTCATGACTTTAAAGGTTAACTTGGGACAACGAGAAACTGATCTTCGCTCTAAAAATTGACACATTGTTTGACGCTGTGGTATGCAAGATCACTGTACAATCTAAAAAACGTGAGAGGTAGTCATCTGGGTACAACAGAGACACCATGTCTCACCTGTACAGTATACTGATGATGGCTACAATTAAATATGCGATATCTATGAGTGCGTGACAACTGCTTTTTTCTGTTGTTATCTTTTATTTATCGTTTGGTACAATGTTGATTTTGTTGTTATCAACGAGGCTGTTTTACATTATATGTTTCTACATAAATTAAAAAGTAGTAAATTGACCTTGCTAATTACAGATGAACTAAACTAAATAATTAATTAATTAACATGGAAGAGGTTTGTCCAATTGTAATATTAGAAGGATTTTGAAATTTCTGCTACATTTGCAATGCAAAGTTGGGCATCCTTAAAGTTCAAGATGCAGAGTCTAAACTGTAGCCAGGCCAAAAATGCACCTGACATTTATGAGCCATCTGCACTAAATTTTCTTCTTTCTTGATTCACCTTTCCACACATTTTGACCAAGTTCCCCACAACTTTGTATCTCACACATCTCCAAAACATCAACAATCCACCTCTGTGTTTCAAAGTAGAAATGGTGTACTTTTCATCATTTGCCCAATTGAATCCTCTCCAAGTGTAGTGTTGAGGGTTGTGGCCATAATGTTCAAATTTAATCTACCTGAATAGTGGGATTGTCTGTGCCGTTTGGTGTATTGTATGTGTAGGCTCCTAAGTGGAAATGGTGTAGAAGTGGCTTTATTCTGGTGACTCAACCATGCAGCCCAGTTTTCCTTCAAGTGCCTCCTTACTGTGAATCTTGAAACAATTATGCGTTTATTTTCTGGGTTATTTTCCAGAGATAGCTGTATGTGTGTTTTTTCCATCAGGGTCATTTTGGTCATATCTGTTATCATTACAGTATAAAAAGAGCAAATACAATTTTTTGATAATGAATAGCTTCAAAAGTCAGAGAATATCATTCACATTTTTGAAAAACTGCCAAATTTATTTTTAAATTAAAACTTGACATGAATTAAAATGCTTCCATATTCATTCTTTTGCAGGGTAAACTTGTCAAGGTCTAAACTCATATTTTATTCGCTGGTTGCACCTGTTGCAATATCCTTACTAACAATGAAATTCTTACAGAAACAAAGGTTGAAAGTTTGACAACCTCTTCATTTTATTGCATCATCTGCAAGCATATTTCAGGTACGGACAAGTGGGAAAAGCATATTGAATGTGACAAGTCTCACAGACCCTTCAGTCTATGAAAACACTCCCCTTTCTCTCTGTGACCTAGTTATGTATGGGTGCACGCACTGGAACACTGTGTGGGAATCCATGCTGGGTGATCTCGTCTGATTTACCAAAGGTGCTGGCTGTGACCCTTTCTCTTCACCTGGGACGTTCTGCTTCTTTGTGCATCTGAGTTATTCTCTTCTCACCATCTC
This sequence comes from Crenichthys baileyi, assembly GCA_036173005.1. Lineage (NCBI taxonomy): Eukaryota > Metazoa > Chordata > Actinopteri > Cyprinodontiformes > Goodeidae > Crenichthys > Crenichthys baileyi. Next base: position 79,432 of record JAHHUM010003034.1, read on the forward strand.
AAAGACACATGAATACTGGGCCCCCAGACAGGGAAGAAAAGGAGCAGAGGAAGAAGACTTTGAGGGAGCAAATTAAGCAAAACAGACAAGAGGGAATGGCCCAGATGAGCCGCCGAGTGTAGTCGGTCAGGCAGAAGTGGGCCAAAATGGTGTTGCACTCAGGAGATGACACACAACTGAGTGGAGACATGCATTGCAGTTTCTTGTTTTTCTCACGTTGCTCACATTTACAATTTCACACCTCTTGGGTCCTGTTTTTGTCAGAGATGAATGCTGTTGTGTAGAAATTAGCTCACACAACAAGTTGACTAAACAAGAAAGAAGAGGATTTAATTTTAGTGCGATGAATATTTTTCAGACCATGTTAAGTAAAAAAAAAGATAGTCAATAAACAACCAATTAAACAGATGATTAAAGCTCCCAAACATCAAAGCTAAGCACTCAGGAGCCCATGTTATGATCATTAAGGTGTTCGTTATTTTATTTTGCACATCTTCCAGAGTGGTCTGAAAGGTTGATAACAAATCTTTCATGAATTTAGGTGCTAAGCCATTGTAATTATGTGTTACACTTAAAGTATAACAATTAAAGTAGGGATGCACCATTATGAACATTTGGACATATACAGCAGCAACAAGATGGAAATAAACATCGGTTGAGAATATCAATCCAGCATTATTTATGGGACCGATACCAATATGTTAAAAAATGACTAGCATCGACTGATAACAATGGTAATGCAGATTCATGGTGCATGCCTAAATATACCGTATTCTAAACCATTTTTGCATATTTATCCAGACCTGAAAAATGCCAACATCAAATTAGCCAAAAAGTGCTATAAAATCAGGGAATCTCTTTACTTAACTCCACCCTAAAACTGTTCCTAGTCCAGGTTAATGACATGTTGTAATGATGTAAGCATGATAGAAACACAATGAGTGCAGAGAAGATTTAAAGGGGGCATATCATGATATTAAATTAATCCTTTTCTCACTTAAATCATTCAGTTGTGGTCTATATAAAGTAGAATTGCAATGCTTTGGTCCAAACCTTGTGACTGTTGCTCCACAGGCTCCTCTTTTACCCCTGTTCTGAGGTGCGTCTGAGAGCAACTCATCTTAGTGCGGTCTCTTTAAAGGCTACTAAGACCCTTCACACCATCCCCTCCAGTTCAAAGAGCGCTGAACTTTCACCCGTTCGCCATTTTTGTTGTTTGATAACAATTATCTAGCAGCGCAGAAAAGAGACAAAAATGGCAAAAATAATGCAACACTGTTAATGTAATAATAATATTCAAAACACGCACTACGGTTATGTCCTCAAGGAGCTAAAAGCAGCACCCAGTACTAACATGCGCACAAGGCCCAAATCAGTGAAGAAATAGGAATTTCCCCACTGATTTGGGAACAATTCCGTGAAAAATAAAATTTAACCAGGTACTTTGAAGAGGTTCTGATGCTGGGGGACGGTGTAATGAATTGCTTGGGGTAATACACCCAACAACCGACCCCAACTTATCCACTTGCAGCTTCCGTGTACTTGAGCTTGGACTACAAAATCACAGCGAGAAATAAATAAGGTGGATACGTGAAATTGATCAGCCAGAGGTCTTTGACCTTATTTAGCTGTTCCGCAGCAAATACTGTGACGCAACAGTTGGAAAACATAACAGATGATAGAGAACACTGAACAGACTGAAAAATATGACCCAAACAGAATATAAAGATACAGGGGTTGGACAATGAAACTGAAACACCTGGTTTTAGACCACAATAATTTATTAGTATGGTATAGGGCCTCCTTTTGTGGCCAATACAGCGTCAATTCGTCTTGGGAATGACATATACAAGTCCTGCACAGTGGTCAGAGGGATTTTAAGCCATTCTTCTTGCAGGATAGTGGCCAGGTCACTACGTGATACTGGTGGAGGAAAACGTTTCCTGACTCGCTCCTCCAAAACACCCCAAAGTGGCTCAATCTGGTGACTGTGCAGGCCATGGGAGATGTTCAACTTCACTTTCATGTTCATCAAACCAATCTTTCACCAGTCTTGCTGTGTGTATTGGTGCATTGTCATCCTGATACAATTGTACTCGGCAAGATACAAAGTTTGAATCATTGGATGCACATGGTCCTCAAGAATGGTTCGGTAGTCCTTGGCAGTGACGCGCCCATCTAGCACAAGTATTGGGCCAAGGGAATGCCATGATATGGCAGCCCAAACCATCACTGATCCACCCCCATGCTTCACTCTGGGCATGCAACAGTCTGGGTGGTACGCTTCTTTGGGGCTTCTCCACACCGTAACTCTCCCGGATGTGGGGAAAACAGTAAAGGTGGACTCATCAGAGAACAATACATGTTTCACATTGTCCACAGCCCAAGATTTGCGCTCCTTGCACCATTGAAAACCGACGTTTGGCATTGGCATGAGTGACCAAGGTTTGGCTATAGCAGCCCAGCCGTGTATATTGACCCTGTGGAGCTCCCGACAGACAGTTCTGGTGGAAACAGGAGAGTTGAGGTGCACATTTAATTCTGCCGTGATTTGGGCAGCCGTGGTTTTATGTTTTTGGATACAATCCGGGTTAGCACCCGAACATCCCTTTTAGACAGCTTCCTCTTGCGTCCACAGTTAATCCTGTTGGATGTGGTTTGTCCTTCTTGGTGTTATGCTGACATTACCCTGGATACCGTGGCTCTTGATAAATCACAAAGACTTGCTGTCTTGGTCACAGATGCACCAGCAAGACGTGCACCAACAATTTGTCCTCTTTTGAACTCTGGTATGTCACCCATAATGTTGTGTTCATATCAATATTTTGAGCAAAACTGTGCTGTTACCCTGCTAATTGAACCTTCACACTCTGCTCTTACTGGTGCAATGTGCAATCAATGAAGACTGGCTACCAGGCTGGTCCAATTTAGCCATGAAACCTCCCACACTAAAATGACAGGTGTTTCAGTTTCATTGTCTAACCCCTGTATCTCTGCAACACCTGGAGAGACTAAATTCAACTTTTCTGCACTCCTACAGAGTCTAAGTAGACAACAAAATGTATTTAAAGGCTAACAAAGTGGATGTTCCATATGTCCCCTTTAAGGGGGGAGCAAAAGAGAAGAATGCCAAGATGATCCCATTCCTTTTCAAAATGCAGAGTTTCATTCTTAAATGTTTTTACTAATTTATACCTTACTGGGAATAAAATCTAACAAACGACAAAATTAAATGAAATTTAAAAAGAGCACATAATGTCAACAAAAGACTCAAATTTAAATTAATGCATAATTCATTATCCTCTAACAATTTTCCAGAGATGTTTCTCCAAAGACAAAATACTGGCAGGTCCCAGTTATTATAGCTGAATGAAAAGTATGTGAGCTCTTTGGTATTTTAGTGCCGCTCATGTGACCCAGAGTACAATAGCCCAAACTAATGCACAGGTTAATTTTGGCTTTCAGGGGCCCCTGCTTTGGGCCCTTCACAGGACAATTATTAAGCAATAAAAGGACGATGAGTTTTGCTGATGAGTTTCTACATGCTCCCAATTCTAACGGAATTATATTTAGCAGCTGACATATATACAAGTTCCAAATTTTGTCCAACACAGACATTCACAGGAAAATATGCAATCAACTGATCCAAAATCAGTCTCATGAAAAAAAAAAACGTATTAGTTTTAAATTTAAATCCACAATGAATCCAAAAAGAGTAACCTTTCTTTTTCAGGCTGCCCAAATTTGATCCTTTATCTAAAGAAATCATAGGAATATTTTATAAAAAATATCTTTTTTCAGAATCACAATAACTTCAACTGAAAACTGAATGACTAAAGGAACTTAAATGGAAATTCCGAAGGGAACTGAGATTGAACGTTCAGACTATCATTAGTTGATTAAAGATTGAACTTTATTACTTTTTCCTCTCTCTGGAAGGTGAACTACTCAAAGCAGTAAATAAGTCAAATCTGTATAAAAAAACTAAAAATATTTTGCATTTAAAATGAAAACCCTTCTTAGTCTGTAAATATGATATCTCTAGAACTCAAGTGGAATAGTTTTAGCTTCATCTGGTTCAAATTCTGTAAAAAAAAAAATCTCCTATTAAGCCCCTTTTGCTATCTGGTTATTAATCGAAAAAAATAGTCAACGGATGAATCAATTAGCAAAATAATCATTAGTTTCGCCCTAAAATAGTTTCTGATTATACCAGCAACATTGAGTTCAGACATTGTTTTAACAAACTACATTGATCATCTTCCGCAGGATAAAAGATGTTAGCTCAATGAATGTCATGATAAGAGCATTTTTGCAGTATTGGTCAAAGTGATTTGTCTGCAAAAAGGTTTCTCTAACACTAAAATCTGAAACTACTACATTTATTAAGTGGTAAAAGCACCTCTTTATAGAATTTGTCTTCATAAAATTAAGTCAGAACTACAAAAAAAACCATAGTAGAACCCAGATGATCAAAGCGTTGTATCACAACAGAAAGACATCAAACTTGAATTAGCCAATTGCTTCAGCAAACTCCTTCACCTGAAAAAACACCGTCAGCAGTTATAAAGAAAAAAGATCAAAGTATATTAGTCTCTACTTTGTCATCTGTTTTGAGGTTCATGATGCTGCAATCTCTCCTGGATTATTTTTTTCTTAGCAGCCACTGATATTTTGCTCCCCATGTATCTTCTGGAGGACAGTGGTCATTATCTTGACACTTCAGCGAAATATTATTTTTTTTTTCATTTCTAATGGTCTGTCTGGTCTGTCTGTGTTTTGTCATGAGGCAGAGTCCATTGATCCTCCTCTGTTTTGGTATGACTCTTGATAATTTGGGTTCATCTATGTTTTCTTGTGACTCCTGGCTTAAAAAAAAGTTAGAGTTTCAAAACTGCTAAAAAATGTCCTTTACAACATCTCTACCAGTTAAGGTCATTTTACTGAGATGCCAGAGAAACTGCGCTGCTGGTCAGCTGGCTAAAACAGGGCTACTCAATGTCCCTTTATCACAAGAACGACAAATAAATATTCATGAAGTGAGTGTGTGTTCTGCTGCATTGTCACAATAATGTTCAGCATTTCTGAGGTAAACGACAACCTCCAACTCAAGTCAACATTAAGAAAAAGCCATTTGCCACCCTGAACAGGCAATCTGCACAATGTATTTGTGACCAAAAACTATTTCAGCCACTGTGCTTTAAAGGCACTCAAGTTGTAGTTGAGTTTTATTTGTAAAATACTGCTATGTATACTCGTGTGTAATCATTAATTACACAGGAACTAATGTAAAGGGTTTACATTTGGTTAAAGCATTTAGAATTTAAACAGTTTACTCAAAATCTAAGATGGATAAAACATCTTAAGCCTTGTCAAGCACTCTGGTTGGGCTTTGTTTTGCTATAAAAACAAATACAAATGCAATTTTCATGCATTTAGTGCAATATCAGAAAAAAAAAACATACTTGAGTTTTAAGCATTCTAGGTCTGTGTTAAAGAAACAAAATTTATTCTGTTAAACAGAATCCACCTCTGCAGAAACAGCACTTTTAAGCGTATGTATGTGACATTACAAGAAACAATCTAAACATAATATAGGCTATGATGCAAGTTATTAAACCAGACAAGCTGAAGTTGTCCAATCATGTTCATAAATTAATAAAATCATAGTAATGAGGTAAAATTTATAACAGCAACCATACTGGTTACAGAAATTACGGAAAAATAAGTTGTCATACTTTATGTTGTCTTCCCACCTTCTGAATTGGATAATTAATGTCGCCACCAGAAATTTTGTAAAACACTAATTTAAATTTATATAGAATTAGGTCAATCATAGCAGGAGACTCTTAAATCTGCGACATCGAGTCTTATTGGAAACAGCGGGAGGCTTCCTTGTTACAGCACGAAGCAATGACCTGCGTTGATGGAGCTGCCACTCTCGGCAGGAAGACACACACAATCGTTCCTCCTTAGCCTTACCTCCCAGTGATTAAAAGAACATCTCCAAATACAGGCAGTCTTCCCCACTTCCCTTTTTTTTCTATTTTACACAAGCAAACTCCAGGAATCATTACCCCAACATTGGCTCATCATTAGCACATTCATAATTCAGCATAATGGATTATTTAATTGCTCCATTAATCAAGCGAGCAACCCTAGCAGACTTTCCTGTGTGTTGGTTTAATTATGGGCAATGCCTCTGTTAAAACAGATGCTCTGTTTGCATTAGTGCAATATAAAACACTATATTCTGCACTGTCAGAGCTCATAGCAGGTTTGGAAGCATATCAGAGTTTTTGAGGCATGTTTCAATAGAGGGATTAAAGGCAGAAGGCCATTACAGATACTCCAATCAATTGTTTTTAGGGGCTGCGATCTGATCCAGATATCTGAATTCATTCATATTCATATTTTCTGATGCAGAACTATTCTTGGTGTTGTTTAAGGTTATATACATAAACCACAGTGGCACTGTCGGCTACAATGCTGCAAATTTTGCTTATACGTACTGTATGTTCAGTTATAGTTTTTACAACATTAACAATGACATCATGAGCTTCAAAATTGTTGTCATTTAACTTCTACAAATATGTTCCTATCGGCTGCAGAGCTGCTAAATTTGAACTACAGATTGTTGAGGAGGGGGTGGAAACACAATAGACCTCAGAATGTTACGGCTGTGTAAAAAGAGCTGCTGCTGTCTCAATATTTTTGACATTCAAGGTGAGAGACATTGATAAAATGGTCTGAAAGCTGATACATCCTGCAACAAAATTATTTGCCAACACTATAATTTAATGAGCCTTTCTCCAGTGAATGTTCATTAAAAATTCATGAACTGGTATGGCTTTACATCAAGCTTAGATGTGCGAAATTGAGAGAAGTCACCTCAATCAACCTGCTCAATAAAATAGGAAATTACATTTTTATTGAAAAGAAGTCAAGAAAATATGATGGTGACCTGTTTTAAACAGTTTTTAATGACTTTTATTAAACAGCATCATTCGCATCAGTACCTCTATCAGGAGTACCTCTGTGTATTTTTTAGATTAAACTAAAACTTACATTAGGTAAAAGTCTTCCAACGGAAAGATAGGCATCTTTTGCTTTCTAAACTTACTAAAATATCTTAAAACTGAGATATTTTAGCAAATTATTATGCTTTATGCAACAGAGTGCTCACTTAAACTTACAGCTGGCTCTGATAACAAGGTCTGTCTGTAATTCAATTTTAATAATCTGCATGTAAAATCCTTTAACATTTTTCACCCCAAAGACAGATTTTTTTTAATCCTTTTGAATTCTTGGGTAGGTTTACCAGTTTATTAGGTTTCTTTTTGTTGTTTTTTTACCGTGTCCTGTCCAGCACAGTAGGGCTCAGAATTGTTGTCTGAGTGCCAAGAAAAAGCCCAACAGATTTACTTTCACAAGTGGAGCATTACAGCTAACACTTTAAAGCTCTGCTTGATATTTATAAAAGAAACTATTAGAAACTGCTTTGGGATTATTTCAATTGTTACAGACACGGAGACAGAAACGAAAAGGAAAAAAATAAGAAGCACGAAAGAGAGAGAGGTGGGGCAAAAAGGAAAAGGGGAGAGAAGAAGAAAAGAATGGAGAAGAGAAAGAAGGAAGAAGAGAATACAAGATAACATCCTGCTTGCTTCTACACCTGTAGAAACATTCATATTAACAGCTTTTTTACCAAAACGTGCACGGGACTTATGAATGCAAGATGTATTTAGTGGTAAATGCAGCTCACTATAGAACATTTGTGTATCTATTAACACCTGAATCTAAAAACCTGTGGGTCTGAGTGTGAGCGCGCTTGTGTATACAAGGTTTCTCCATAAAAATATACAATAGCGACTGTGAAGAGCCACAGACCTGCCCCCCTGGACCTAGGACAGATATGAAGAAGATCCGAACCATAAACATCCAAAGGCCCCCCAGAACACAGGAACCCCAGAAGAACCATGGCTGGGACTACCATAGGGTTGCCCCTATGGATACCCCATAGGGGCAACCAGCCCACAGACCCAGGAGGCAGTCCCCTTCCCTCCGGGGGTGGAGACAGGCAGGCTGACCCAGCACCTGAAGCTGGGCTGGGCTAGCCTGGGCTGGTACCTAAACCTGGGCAAACCCTGCCCGGTCCCCGACCCCCCGCCCCAACCCAAGTCCCCCATACTCATATAGAGAGGGGGCCATGTACAAAAGAGAGATCTACCTGGTCCAAACTAGCCCGCCAACCAGAGCCGCCACAGGATGAAACAGTCCCAAGCCCCCCAATGAACCCCAACATGAATTTCCCCACAGGGCCACCCCCAACCAGGACACAGACATCGACGCCACCCTTGCTGATGAAAAACATCTACTGGAGTCAGCAGATTGTGTTTAATTAAACAAAAACCAAGCAAGTCGCTTTCCTCCCTGCGTCTTTGATTGAGATTCTGTCTGATTGTCTATCAGTATTTTAACTGCGTTTTCACCCGACAGATTTTTTTAAAATCCTTTAAAATTCTTGAGTAGGTTTGCCGGTTTATTAGGTTTCTAAGCTAATGAGTTCAGATGCCATTCCACCTCCTCACTGAACAAACTGCAGGATAAATCTATACTTTATGAGTTCACATCTTATTTAGAAACTTGTTTTGTGCACTAATTCACAATCTTGTTGTTTTGTACATGTCATCCCTATTGTACAACTTCTGGCAGCTTTCTCAGCTACCTTGTGCTCAATTTATTTTCTTTTTTTTTAAATATTTCATATTTTACATATTTCTCCATGTATGTCACATATTTCTATCATGTCAAAACCCTTAACACAACTGAAGAGAAAGTTAAAAAAAAAATGATACAAGTCGCTTCATTTATTGGAATTTGCAGCCAGGGCATCTGGGATGAATGTTCCAGTGATGATGCTGGAAAGCTCTGAAACAGCTTAAGAAACGGTAGACATGGAGGTACTTGTCATCTGATTCCAGTAGTTGGCATGATCTGTGAGTTCTAAATCCAACACTGTCATCAGTTATTTGTTAAGCAAAAAGAGATGGAGGGCTCTGGAATCCATCTTTGCCGATACTGAAAGCTCAGTGCGAGAGTCTGAACATGGTACTTTGTTTGACTGACATTTGACTATTATCGCTATGGAGAACATCATGTATTTTGGTTATTTTCGTCAGTGACAGGCAGAGAACCCTACGCAATCATAGCTGCACTGAGTAATAGAAAGAAATAACAGCCTTTCTTTTGTTACATAAGCTAAATCTTATTGGGTGTCCAGAAACTATTAGTTCTTTTTCTCATCTGCATCCTCTGCCAGACTGAACTTAAAATAATTTATGCTCTTTTGTCTTGTTCTTGCTTTTATAAGAGACTGGGAGAGGCAGGGAATTAATATGTATTTTATACTCCCCCATATATACAGTAGTCAAGAATGAGCCTCAAATCCAAATAGTACCCGAGTTAATGGACCTTCAGTCAATACCAACATAGAACAAACAACTAAGTGATTTGTGGTTACTGTCAAGATGTTGGCAAAGCTACACAGAGCTTAAAGCCTTCTGCCAATATCACAGCCTGAGCCAAACAGAAAGAAGGGGGGGGGGGCGCTATGGCAGGCAATGTTTTTCCATTGTCAAACAAGCCAATGTAGTGCTTGTTGGGGAATAAAAAAACAGCTTACATATTCACCTCATTGAGTGACATTTAAATAAGCAGGAGCCATTTTCTACCTCAATCCCTATGTCCTTCCCTCCTCTTTCTCCTCATCCCTCCTTGGCACAGTAATTTGAAGCTGTCACAAACAAAATCCTCCTCATAGACCTCTACCAAATGTCAGGTTCCATCAAGCTGCATGACGACCCCCCTCCCCCCCCCAAAAAATAGGTGCTGGAAAACCTTTGTCAGGTGTTCAAGCGCACATGCATATTTATGGGGACTCACGAATTCATTCCCTGCGCGGTAAATGGAGCAAGTAAAGCCCCAACTGAGTAGCTGATCTGACAGTTACTTGACTCCACTTTTAACAAGTGCTGCCCAGCATGCACAGATGTTTATTTTTCTATCAAACTGTTGTACCACTTAGGAAAAATTCAAGGGTTTTTTTCACCCTGTTTTGAGAGAGAAGTTAATAATCAGTCCATTGCTGCATGGTATCAACTCTTATCTCCTTAACCAGATACTAAGAAAATATTCAGTGGGCTAAATCAAACACATTCTGTGAAGAGAGATTTTTTTGACACCAACACTGAGGACTGTTTTGTGGAAATTAGAGATGCACTGATCAGGCTTTTTCCCAGCCAGTACAGATCATTTTTATTGGTTGGGGCTTCTTAGAGGAAGTAGTTTGTGAGAGTTAAATAAATTACAACATTACCCCGATATTTACATCAATGCCCCTTTTCAGAATTTCATACAACTCAAAAACGGTGATTGATGCATTTATAGATCGAAAATCGTGGGAATTCTTAGTTCTAATTTAATGAATAGGAAAAAACAACATTATGATATTACATTATGATAATTATGATACCGATATATGACATTTCAGCATTTGACCTATGAATCACCGATCTGAAGCAAAATGTGGCTGATTCTGATCTTGCATCATGTAAACTTTCCAAAGTCACATTCCTTTCAGCACTTTTACTTGAATAACTGGTATAATAATGGTTTATTTACTTTGTACTCGGAGGTTGTTTTTTCAGAAATATAACAAGAATGTTAATTGAAGTTGGAACTTGCTGAGAACCCCTAGTTCGGTATCCAGTATGGATGTGCCAATAGAAAAAAACATTGATATAAACAATTTATTAGCACTTCTATTGGTCACTTCCTCTTAAAACCAGTCGGGCACATAGTGTTGCAAAATACATAATGGTCAACACGTAACTTTAGCGTTTAAGCTAATAAAATTAAGACAAACACATTAATATCTGCTAATATTGCTAATGCCAGCGTTCTTGTTGAAAGTCGGAAAATAGTTGGGCAACTATTTTCTGACACGCAACAAGATCGCTCCCAACTTGGCTGTTATGTCATTCCCAGCTCTAAGCTAAAACCTCTCAGACCAACCGAAGGCACTATAAAAACAATCTGAGTAAACAATACCCATGATGAAGATTAAGAGCAATTTAAAACCATCCTTTTTGTGACACTATCAATGGAAAACAGGTTTAACAAGTAAGAAATTGTGTTTTTAAAAATATGGAATCTTATCAATTTTAAAACTATTAAGTACAGGTTTGACCACTAAAAGTATTTTAGATTTTAAACAACGAATATAAATGTTTAAGTTAGACATCACTGGATAATTCTAGGCAAGACAGGTTTTCTCCAGACAAAAAAAACACCTTATTTTAATAAGGTGACTTTTTTTGTGACTTTTTGCAACCCTGTTTGGTCAACATAATGGGTGTTCCTGTGATTTATACCAATCAATTAGAGAGCAGGATGTCTGTTTGCTTATGCAAAATAAATCATATAGCAACAGATGTAGTTAGAGTGAACCCCTGCCAAATCAAAAAAAGATGTGCTGAATAAAAATTCCCACACAGAAAAACCTAGTGCAAAATAATGAAAAATAAGCCATTGTAGTTAACAACAAATTTACAAATATTTTTTGGTGACTCAATTTTTGTTATTTTTATTTGATTGTGAAAAACTGTAATCAAAAACACAACATTTTTACTGATTAATAGTGATCAAAGCAACAGTTCTTCTGGATTAAAAATGCAGAAAGGGAAAAGCGTCTATATAGCAAGTGAGAGTTGCAAAAGAAACCCTGATACAGGTCAAATTCAACTCTGCAACTAATCATTCAAGGTCTGCATCATTTTAATGACCTCTGGTACATGTAAACTTAACTAGAAATTGTATGCACAATCTTAAGAGTCAATTTCTTTCCCCGAGTGTGAGGGAATGAGATGAGGGGAAAGCGAGAGGAGCTAATCAACTGGTACTCTTCAGCAGCATTTTATGAACTGTCTGCCACTGGTTCAGAATGCACAAAGGGCACGTAGCTTCTATAAGTCAACATGCTGCTGCAGCTGGAGTGGATACAGACTCCTCAGCCATGAAAGAGAGAGACACATCTAATTGCAAGTGGGAAGCTGAATTAATTATGCTGCAGAACTACTTGAGGGATTGAGTTAAAATGGTGACCGTGAAGAGCAAAATATATAAAAGAAAAAAAAAAAGGTCCTTTGACAACACTGTGCAGAAGAAGCTGAGCAAGTAGATGTGATAGAGAGAGGTTAAGAAGAGATGAAAAGTAAAATAAAAATAAAAGATGCACAGAGAAATTAGATGCAATGGCAGCACCTTGATCTGATTCCTTTTATTTGAATCAGAAAACCAACAAGTACAGCTAAAAACAGTCATGGTTAGTTATTACTAGATAATGATATCTACAAAACTTTAATTTGTTGTTAGGGATGCACAAGGAGTTCGGCTTCTGAATAGTATCATCCAATTTCAGGTGGGTCTGCCCCGACTTTGGTCAGAAACAAAAAAAAATTGATCTTTTTCAGAACACTGAACGCACCATACTTCACCGTACTTAAGCCCTACCAGAGCTACCTGTTTTCAGCAACAGTGAGGTGTTTAAAAATGAAGTCATAGGAAGCACAGTGATCAGTATTGTCAGTAGCTGTCCTAAAAGTTGCTGGAAGTCACAAAAAAGTCCCTTTTGCCTCATTGGCATAACTGGCCATGTGAGGGTAACGATCTACATTTACCATACATATAGAACCTGATGTTTTAGTGTTAGCCACGCTAATCTTGCTTATGTAAAAGACTAGTTTAAAATGTTAACACTTTAATCATTTATCTTTTCTAAATAATAAAACCCAACAATAAATGAAATTGGAATGCTAAAAAAGTATTCTGAATACTGTTCTTATTTCTTCTTTCACTATAGCTTGACTAAAACATCGAGTATTTGCTATAGACCAAAGCTCTGCAGAGTATGGAGTAAATTGGCCTCAAAATTTGGATCAGTGCATCTCCACAAAGAAGCATTTTTCCCAAGTTTGCCTGCCATTTTCAAATCTGTGTCATCATCTAAACACCCTGCTGAAAGGCCAGACTGGTTCAGAGTATATTTTTTCCCTGTTCGATGTCTTGCGTCAGACAAGATCTGAAGCTTTAATATGGCTGCCAGGGAGGCAACAACCATTTAATAACAATGCAATAGTTCCTCACAGTAGTGGTCCAGTGCCGCTCATACACCCCGCTGTGTGCAGATGGTACGTTGTTTGAGATTTACCAAAACACTTTCCTTTCCCGTGGTCCTCTCCCTGTCCCTACTACACGCACACACACACAGATGCCTTTTTTTTTAGGTCTATTTATTTCTCATCTTGACAAAAATGGCACAGTTTTTGCTCTGCAGCACATGCAGCCTTATTTCGTAACAGGTCAGCTGAGGTGGCCTCCCCCAGAGGTGATGTTTGTGAGTGTGTGTTTGTGTGTGTGGGTGTGTGTGCGCGCGTTTTGTTAGCATTAAGCTCTTCGCATGTGCCTCTCAGCCTCCCGCAGCGGGGGGACATCTGGAGGAGGCGTTACCATGTACACAGAGAAAAGAAAAGGAGAGTAGAGGCCAGAAATATAATCCTCCAAGGACAAAACCGGCTTTCATTAACATACAAAGGGGAAAATAATAGTCACAATTTATTCGTATCAACACAGTTAATGTTGCCATAAGATAGTCACCTTGCCAAATCAGCCAAAAACTCATTCTCCTCATCAGCAAATCAGCGCCCCTCTCACCCCCCCAGCCTTCCCTCATCTTGATTCTGAACACAATTGGGGCACATTTTGATGAAAATGACCTGTAATTCCAGTGCAAGGGAGAAAAAGGTTGAACTTGGACCATTTTACAAGGTAGATATTCATTATGAGCCAGCAGGGAAGAGCCTCCTCTTAATAGAGTGCGGGCCATAAACATAGCTCTTCATCAGCAAGCCTGCCATTTGATCTCACCTCTGGGTGTTCGGCGCTGGGCATCTTCATTCGTTTCTTCTGTGTTTACTCAGTAATGGACTCTGCCCGGAGTTGTTAAAGGGGGACAAAGCGAAAGTGCTCCAACACGTCTGCTGGGCCGGTGATTAACGAGCGAATTAGAAAACAACTCCAGGTCACCTTCTTTAACGTCGTGACAAATGACCTGACGGAAGAATCTGATGGCCTTTTGTTGCTGTTTGGAGTTTTAGGAACTTTTCAAAGAAAAGGCTATCTGCAGTGTCATGTATCCCTTTAAGTATTTTCCATTGGTTTTACATATCAACCACAAGCTTTAATGTAATTTTACAACACACCTGAATCAAATGAATGGCTCGTTACCAGGCCTCTGCAGAGCTGAATGATGAGGGAATTCACCCATTTGATTCAGGTGTGTTGCAGCAGGGATGCATCTAAAAGTTGCAGGATAGTAGCTCTTGAGGACTGGAGTTGGAGACCCCCTGATCCAATGCAACCAACTGCCTTCCTTCAGATGTCAGCCAGTTAAAAAAATAGAGAAAACAAACAGCATCATAAAGCCAAAAGAAAATGTCAGCCAGGTCAGGGATAAAGGTGGAAAGGTTTAAGGCTAAAGAGTTAGAATCGCAGGGTTGAACATGTTACAGAGCACTGAAAACAAACACTGAACATCACCCTGAACACACAGTCCCCCCATGAAACATGGCAGTGGTAGCATGATGCTGTGGTGAGGCTTTTCTTCAGCAGGGACAGGTCAGAATGCTGCAACGCTGAAAATCTGAGAGAATTCTGTCCTTTTTACCGTCTTTTGTTCACCCATGAACAAAAGACACCAATGAATGAGTTCTGATGTGGTATGTAAACAACAATTCATTTCACCAGGCAGCTTTATCAACTGTTTGCATGATGGGGCTGGACAGTATATAAGTGGTTTCATGAATCAAACTTTGAGCTTTTCCTACTATTATTTAAAACCTGCATCAGTTTTAGATAAAAGAGGCCCAATGTTTGGAGGAAAACTAGCACCACCACAAAAAAGTGGTGGCAGCATAATGCTACGGGAATGCTATACTCCAAATTTTAATTCAGATTTTCATTTGTAAAATAAATATTGAAGACAACAGATCATTTTCTTCACTTATTTCACTTCACAATGACTTTGTGTTAATTTATCAGATTAATTCCCAATAAAACCCACTGAAGTTTGTAGTTGTAGCATGACAAAATATGAAAAAGTTGAAGAACTATAAAAACTTTTTGTGCAATGCTTTACATAATCAACAGTTTAAAGCCACAAACAGAGTAAATGATTTTCATATTAGCCTTCTGTCCAATGAGAGTTCATGCGACCACTACTGTCTGTCAAGCCTTAGTTAGGAGCGCTCTGGTTCAGCTGTGTACATGCCATCTCCTGTCACAGGCAGTTTACAAGACTTGGAACGAGGACCGCCATCTGTCCCTCCTCTATGGGGTGCACAGAGGGACGTTTTGCACAGCCTTGACATGCCTGACTTCTCCTAATGCTCCACAAATGTTTAGACATGTTACATAAGCCATGAGCCTGTTACACTTGATATGGAGGAAGCTGAGAGAAGACAACCTGTGGAAGAAAAAAAGATGAGGAAGTTCGAGGGAGGGTTAAAAAGGGTTTTAGTGTGCTGCAGAGAGCCTTTTCAGGCAGACAACTGCACCAGGGCTGCGTTGGTGTTGGTATAGGGTACCTATAGAGAAAAGAGCTCCAGTCTGAAGGAAATTCAAATGCCAAGACTCCACATGGGGTTGTTTTTACACTGTTGAAGGAGGACTGTCACAACCTGCAAAGTTTTCACAGCTGAAGTGAATTTATCTGACATGTAGAAGATAGCGAGAGCTTAGGCCAATACTGCACAGTGCACAGGGTCGAAAGTGAGCTTTTTATGACTATATTTTGCAGGATGTTCTGCAGTAAGAGAGGAGAAAAATGTAAAGCTCCTCGAAGATGTCAAATGTGTTAATAAGCCTTCTGCAAACAACAGTGCATATCGTCAATGTGGGAGTCTGTTTAAGACAGATTGAAATCTATCTTTTTATCTAACTGCAGCTAAACAGCACTCCAGGAAAGGATATGTGATAGAAACATTGTCAACTTCATTCAAGTTACTTTTTGAATAGCATTTTACACCTCTGTCCTTCATCCCTACATCTACTGAAAACTTCACTCAAAACTAGTTAAGTTTGGCCGTTTTTTACTCAGTGACAGCATACACCCTGAAGAGTGGTGCTGGTCGCCAGATGTTTTCTTGGTGCATCTCCAAGAATAAAAAAGTGCTGTAGCAAACATTATTATGTCTAAAATAATATATGTTAATTCATTTGACCGCAACTGTTGCTTTTCCAAAATTTAAGCAAATGGAACAGGTTATAATTTTTTTTACTGGGATTATGTGAGATTTTTACTTAAGATAATAGTACCATGAGAATCTCAAAGCAGCCCCTACCTTTATAATGTAATAATTTAATGAATGAAAAGTATATACCTAGAAAAAGCTGTAGATGAAAACCTTCCTAGCATGCATATGTTTACTTAAATTTCTTTTCACAAGTTATTTAAAATGTAGCTCAAAGCAGGCATCTGTGGCACATTTTCAGGCGAACTGCCAGCCTTCAAAAGCCCAATGCCTTTTTAAATAGGTCTATTTTAAGGGAAAAAAAGAGGAAAGAGGCTGACAGTGTGACAACATCACTACATCTCTAACAGTACCTGGTGATTGCTCCAGAAGATTTTCTCCACTTAGTGTACTACTTATACAGCATTTAGGTTTCCACCAGAGTTGGTCTCTAATTATGCAGAGAACAGGATGTTAGGTATTAAACCAAACTGATGTCGAACCATAGACAGGTATCAGAGATTATGCAGTTCATATGCTGGTTGATTAAAATGTTTAAAAAGAGGCAGGCAAAATAAAGAATCACAATTTAAAAGCCGAATTAATTACTTCAGTGCACAGTGCTTATAAAACTAACTTTAATTGTTCCATGCAGCCAAGCTTTGCCACTGTGAGGGCAGCAGCAGCTCAAAAAGAGGAACCCTTTTTCTCAGACCTATAACCACAGATAGAGATTAGTTAAAGTGCGTAAAAACAAAGCCGTCCAGAGCATCAAAGCACAGCAGCTGCAGAACAACACAGGAATCCATAATGACGCTTAAAAAAAACCAAAAAACTGTCATCTACCACAACTCTGTCGTTCGCTCTTATTTCCTGGTTATCTTTTAAACAAACAGTTGTTGTGTCTTATCCTTTTTGGTCTTTCCAGGTTCACAGTGAAGTCAGGGTACATTTTATCCACTACAAATTCTTCTTTATTTTTACACTCTAAAATGTTTTCTAAATGGTTTACAGTAAAAGTAATGTACCTAAAGGCATGCAGGGGTTGCAATGACACAATGTTTTTTTTTTTAGGTGTCATTAAAGGTTCCTGTGTTGTTTGACTCTTATAAAATAAGGCCCCTGGTCAAACCAAAATAACTCCAAGCAAGCTCCTGCTGGAAGATATTACAGACACAAAAAACAGAAACTGTTTATCACTTTAGTTTGTTTTTTTGTCAGTGACTTACTTATTTTGAACAAAGTCTGATAGTGGTTCTTATCTTGATTAACTGTTAGTCTATTTATATGTGAAGCCATTTGGCCTTTTTGTGTAGGACGTCTGAGACTTTTAAGGGAATATCAGGATGATGTTCAGTGTCAATCTAGACATTTCAAAACATTATGACTTGCTACTATTGCAATTTGCCTTTTAGACTTGTTTTTACAATTATCTTGCCACTGCTTGCAGAACATACAGGGGTTGGACAATGAAACTGAAACACCTGGTTTTAGACCACAATAATTTATTAGTATGGTGTAGGGCCTCCTTTTGCGGCCAATACAGCGTCAATTCGTCTTGGGAATGACATATACAAGTCCTGCACAGTGGTCAGAGGGATTTTAAGCCATTCTTCTTGCAGGATAGTGGCCAGGTCACTACGTGATACTGTGGAGGAAAAACGTTTCCTGACTCGCTCCTCCAAAACACCCAAAGTGGCTCAATAATATTTAGATCTGGTGACTGTGCAGGCCATGGGAGATGTTCAACTTCACTTTTATGTTCATCAAACCAATCTTTCACCAGTCTTGCTGTGTGTATTGGTGCTTTGTCATCCTGATACACGCCACCGCCTTCAGGATACAATGTTTGAACCATTGGATGCACATGGCCCTCAAGAATGGTTCGGTAGTCCTTGGCAGTGACGCACCCATCTAGCACAAGTATTGGGCCAAGTGAATGCCATGATATGGCAGCCCAAACCATCACTGATCCACCCCCATGCTTCACTCTGGGCATGCAACAGTCTGGGTGGTACGCTTCTTTGGGGCTTCTCCACACCGTAACTCTCCCAGATGTGGGGAAAACAGTAAAGGTGGACTCATCAGAGAACAATACATGTTTCACATTGTCCACAGCCCAAGATTTGCGCTCCTTGCACCATTGAAACCAACGTTTGGCATTGGCATGAGTGACTAAAGGTTTGGCTATAGCAGCCCGGCCGTGTATATTGACCCTGTGGAGCTCCCGACGGACAGTTCTGGTGGAAACAGGAGACTTGAGGTGCACATTTAATTCTGCCGTGATTTGGGAAGCCGTGGTTTTATGTTTTTTGGATACAATCCAGGTTAGCACCCGAACATCCCTTTCAGACAGCTTCCTCTTGCGTCCACAGTTAATCCTGTTGGATGTGGTTCGTCCTTCTTGGTGGTATGCTGACATTACCCTGGATACCGTGGCTCTTGATACATCACAAAGACTTGCTGTCTTGGTCACAGATGCGCCAGCAAGACGTGCACCAACAATTTTTCCTGTTTTGAACTCTGGTATGTCACCCATAATGTTGTGTGCATTTCAATATTTTGAGCAAAACTGTGCTCTTACCCTGCTAATTGAACCTTCACACTCTGCTCTTACTGGTGCAATGTGCAATCAATGAAGACTGGCTACCAGGCTGGTCCAATTTAGCCATGAAACCTCCCACACAAAAATTACAGGTGTTTCAGTTTCATTGTCCAACCCCTGTAGGTGTTTCAACAATCTAACAGTACTGTATCAGAATGAAGCCCACACTTACACAAAACGTACCTAGTGGTTGTTGGTACCCAATTCCTGAGAATGTTTCCTTCAGTTTAAATGGAAAACATATCTTCATCCCACTGTCTAGTTATGAAACTTTAGTTCTACACAATAAGATATCCTGACTGCTCTTTGCTGAAATCAAAATTGGAGAAATTTTTGATTACATTTCAAACTAGTGTTTATGCACCAGCTAATCTGAGAAGACCAATTCAGTTTTTCAATTCAGTTTTATTTATATAGCGCCAATTCACAACACATGTCTCAAGGCACTTCACAAAAGTCAGGTACATACATTCCAATTAGTTCTAACCATTGAACAGTGCAGTCAGAGTTAGTTATTTATTCAAATTGGATAAAAAGTTTTTCTGTCTAAGGAAACCCAGCAGATTGCATCCAATCAGTGACTTGCAGCATTCACTCCTCCCGGATGAGCATGTAGAGACAGTGGACAGTCACTGGCGTTGACTTTGCAGCAATCCCTCATACTGAGCATGCATGTAGCGACAGTGGAGAGGAAAAACTCCCTTTTAACAGGGAGAAACCTCCAGCAGAACCAGGCTCAGTGTGAGCGGCCATCTGCCACGACCGACTGGGGGTTAAGGAGAACAGAGCAGAGACACAAAGAGAACAAAGAAGGACTGATCCAGGAGTACTTTCTATGGGAAGGAAAAGTAAATGTTAATGGATGTAGCTCCTTTAGTTGTTTCACCTAGAAAGAAAGAACATATAAACTCTGAGCCAGTTTTCAAGGTTAGAGTCTGAAAGAGAGCACATATAATTAGTTACAGTAAAAGCTCAGTCAATCGCCATGTCTAGGACAGAGAAAGACCTGTAGAATTTTAACCTAAATGCATCGTTTTCCATTTTAACCATATTAGAAAAAGCCACTTCCTTCTGCTTATTACCATTACCAATTAACGCAATGTTTATAACCTTGCCTCTACCATTTAATCATTAAAACTTGATGAGTGGAATTTCTAACCCGGGCTAAGTCTAGATCTACTTGCTACTTGCAGTGACTTTGATAGTTGATTTAATCCGTTTTCATATTGCATACAAAACGTGGGGCTGAACAAATGTATACACACTGATGCCATATGAAGTACATGCTTTTATTAGCTGGGCTGATATATAGAGATACACAATGAAAGGCTGCAGATGCAGAGCGGTGGAAGCGTTGGGCTTCTCTAAGCAAAGCAACAAGGCATCTGTTAGCACGACGGTCCATCTTCTATCTTTAGAGCCTGCCCTGTAATTAATGATGCACTGTGATTTTGTTACAACAACCTGACATCCCCACACTTGTTGAGTTCTACATTTATGTGACTAAGATGCAATTGAAGCTTGCATGTATGAGAAAACTTTTGCTACAACATGAAAGAAATACCAGTTGAGTTTTTAGTATTCAGTAAAATAATGAAGACCCTCAATGATGGTAAAGTAATAACCATAAAAATAGGTACGGGCCAGTATGACATCTTTCCCATGTGATAACTGTGACCAAAAATATCAAGCTTTCACGCTAATTATACAAATGTTTAAAACTAAAATGTATAACAACCTAATCAATTTATTTAAAAATGAAATGCAACAATTATTTCTAGAGCTCATAAAATAATATGACATATTGATTTTTACTGTTAAAATTATGTTATCTTACCATTTATTTATTTATTGTAATTCTGATTTTGATGTTTCGCGAAAATACTGAAAAAACACGCTGCAAGTGCTACAAGTACCTGGGCATGGTTCTGGTCTGTCATCTGAAGTGGGACTCATGGGCTGACCTTATTAGCACCAAGGCTCAGCAGAGACCAAAGCTTAAAAAAGAAACCGCAATGTGTTTTAGGGTCAATAACTCAATACGTTTAATGTTATATTTGGCTTTTATTGAGAGTATGTTAACCTTTTGTAACACATGCTGGTTTGGCAATGCTACAGAGGCTCAGAAAAAATCCTTGAGAAGTATAGTGACCACAGCCAACAAACTGTTAGGGACCAGTCTGCCAAGCATGGAAAAATATATATATGGACAGAGTTATGAGGAAGGCAAACAAGATTTTAGAAGACACCCTCTAAGATCCTCATTTGAACTGCTGCCTTCAGGACGAAGATATTGTGTCTGTCTGTCTGTCTGTCTGTCTGTCTATCACACTGTCCGCTTCTTAACTGACATGTTGCTCATAGCCTCCAAACTGCAGTTTTAAAACAAGCTTACCTTAATGAGAGTGATGGGTGTCATCCCCACAGCATGATGCTGCCATCACCATACTTTCCATGTTTTTTTGAGGCCCACAATATACACAAATCTGTCTGTCTTGTAACAGTAAAAAGCGTAGGAGCCTTCTTTCAGCTAGCTAATCGGCAGTGCATAACAACAGCTGTGGGAAGGGAGGGGCATTGCTGCATTGCTCTGCGTCTCAAAGAGCCAGATAAACTCTGGTCCCTCCCTTTTATCTTGAATCGTATTAAAAATGTTTTAAACTGTGGGAAAGGTATGACTGAAAACCTTAGAGGCATTGTAATCCTAACTTGTAAAACCGTATAATAGATTTTCAGCGATAACCGGCCTATGTTACATGTACCTGTTACAGTTTAGAACTCAACATTTTTAAAATGACCTATTACAAGTGAACTGCACTTGGCACAAATTGGCAAAATTGCAGGAATAAATTAAAATCCCTTCAGAAAGGTTATTTGCCCGAAATGTTGTGTTCTGTTTCTGTAAGAGCTATGCGTTTGCATAGGGACCCCCAGATTCCACATCCTCCGTGCTTGCTTCGTTCACGTCCGACCGCCGGACCAACTGCGTTGTTATGTTAATTTATGAGAATGGTTCCAAATTCTCCGTGACTACTCCGACTGTCACCGTCGACAGACCAGCTCTCCGTCAAATTTCGGAACAACTCCAATTTTCTGTTCCGTTCCGGGCCGTCTAGCTCCAGCCGGGTCAAGTTCCACAATTTCAATCGAAGGAAACAGGAAAAACACCATCAACAACATCCGGTTTGTCGAAGTTAAATAGAGTAAATAGAGGTCATTAACTATATATTAAATACATTTTTTTATATTCACAATAAAGTTAACAGTTTTATTTAAATATTGTATGTAAACCACTCTTTTTACACCAAATAAGGAAGCAGATTTGTCATTTAAACCTTCAATTTGAAACGTGGTAATCCTCTCCAAATAGATTTGCAACCTGCTTGTAATTACGATGCCAAATAAACAATGGCTAAACTTAACTGCATTTGCTTTTTTATGGTCTATATTTTGGTCGTACCCGGAAAACAACACACACCATATATATATATATATATAATATATATATTACCACACACACACTATATATATATATAATATATATATATATATAATATATATCCACATATATATATAATACATATATAATATATCATATACATATAATATACTTATAAGATACATATATATATATAGATATACACATATAATAATATATATATATCTAATATATATATATATATATATATATATATATATATAATATATATATATATATGATTATATATATATATACATATATACATATATATATATATATATTTATATATAAGATATATTATATTATATATAGATCAATAAGTTTTATATTTTATTCTGAAAGGCTTAAATTTCGTAACTCGTACCTATCCCACATGCTCTCTTCAGGCTCCAAGAAACTTGGAGCGGAGCTCGACGGCGTTACCGTGGATGTAGTAGGTGTTGCTTTTCACGGACCCACGGAGGTGGTTTGGAACGGAACGGACACGTACAGGAGCGGAGGATATGGAATCTGGGGGTTAAAGTGCCTGTGACATCGAATTTTCATGATAAATCCAATGGCACTTATGGAACGAAAACATTGATCAAATATTTTAAAAAGTAAATTCCTGCTGCTGAGATGAACAGTTGTCGAGATATATGGTCATAAATATCACTAAAAAGGCATTTCCACACTACTCCTTTGCGATTTTGTGGCGCTCTTTTATTGCATAAAAGGGGAACCCCCGCACATAAACTGACAGGTGCTACAATGGCCAGCAACACACACAGCAGAGATGAATCTGATATTTCTTTAGACATATTTCAGTCACTATCACAGAGAGACGAAGCAGAGTCAGGAGAAGAAAGTCAACTTTCATCAGATGGCAGAGCACAGGTGCTGCGGTGTGCGGAAGGCCATCTAACTCAACCAGAATCTATTTTTGCCGAATGCCAGAGCACGGCTGGAGTCAATATGCATGAATCATACCACACCTCCAGGAAACAGAACAAGCACAACATCCGGATTTTCAAAATATTTCACTAAAGACAGACTAGATCTTGCTATATTAATAACACACATATATTTCTATTTACATTAGTTATTATTATTTACATTACATATTAGCAGTTGTTTGCATTAGATGAATTAGATCAGTTACTTGGTTAACTAAGGTATTATAAACCGAGCAATTAAACATTAAATACACCAAATTAAGCAACAAATGTAGCTTCACTGCACTTAGTGAACTCACCCATTGTGGAACAAAACACATGAAAATATCTGGATGCATAAAACAAAAAATGAAGCAGTTTAACTGGTTTAACATCCACAGAATAAGTTGTTTTGGAGTTCCGCATTTATGACTGGCTTATATTGCGCGATCTGCGTATAGTTCTGCGAAGCCCTGAGATCCTCCTCTAACAGCAGGTTAGGCATGTAGATGAGATCAACGGATAAGGTCAGTTTCACATGTATCAGCCGATCACCGGTCATCCAAAATTAAGGAAATCGTGCACTTCTAATTATTACCTTCATAAAAATGTGATGTACAAGATTTTCTCATTGTTATTTTCATTTTGATTTATATTTACAGTGCCTTGCGAAAGTACTCGGCCCCCTTGAACTGGTCAACCTCTTGCCACATTTCAGGCCTCAAACATAAAGATATAAAATTCTAATATTTTGAGAAGAATCAACAAGTGAGACACAATCGTGAAGTGGAATGAAATTTATTGGATGTGTCAAACTTTTTTAACAAATAAAAAACTGAAAAGTGGGGCGTGCAATATTATTCGGCCCCTTTACTTTCAGTGCAGCAAACTCACTCCAGAAGTTCCGGGAGGATCTCTGAATGATCCAATGTTGTCCCAAATGACTGATGATGATAAATAGAATCCACCTGTGTGTAATCAAGTCTCCGTATAAATGCACCTGCTCTGTGATAGTCTCAGGGTTCTGTTCAAAGCGCAGAGAGCATCATGAAGACCAAGGAACACACCAGGCAGGTCCGAGATACTGTTGTGAAGAAGTTTAAAGCTGGATTTGGATACAAAAAGATTTCCCAAGCTTTAAACATCCCAAGGAGCACTGTGCAAGCAATCATGGAAATGGAAGAAGTATCAGACCACTGCAAATCTACTAAGACCTGGCGTCCCTCTAAACTTTCATCTCAAACAAGGAGAAGACTGATCAGAGATGCAGCCAAGAGGCCAATGATCACTCTGGATGAACTGCAGAGATCTACAGCTGAGGTGGGAGAGTCTGTCCATAGGACGACAATCAGTCATACACTGCACAAATCTGGCCTTTATGGAAGAGTGGCAAGAAGAAAGCCATTTCTCAAAGATATCCATAAAAATCCTTGTTTAAAGTTTGCCACAAGCCACCTGGGAGACACACCAAACGTGGAAGAAGGTACTCTGGTCAGATGAAACCAAAATTGAACTGTTTGGCCACAATGCAAAATGATGTTTGGCATAAAATCAACACAGCTCATCACCCTGAACAACACCATCCCCACTGTCAAACATGGTGGCGGCAGCATCATGGTTTGGGCCTGCTTTTCATCAGCAGGGACTGGGAAGATGGTCAAAATTGATGGGAAGATGGATGGGGCCAAATACAGGACCATTCTGGAAGAAAACCTGTTGGAGTCTGCAAGAGACCTGAGACTGGGACGGAGCCTGAAATGTGGCAAGAGGTTGACCAGTTGAAGGGGGCCAAGTACTTTCGCAAGGCACTGTATATTTCGCAGTATTTTATAATTAATAATTGAAAACAAGCCCATCTTGGTAGGTTAATTAGCTAGGCTATCTGCTTGGGTCTTTATAAAGCCTCCCTATACCTAGATGCTGGTAACCATCTTAAGTTTAGATGGCTCTTTAGTTTTTTAACTCATGGTGTTTATAGGATGTCTTTTCCGTGCATCAAAATTAAAGCACCAATAAATACATTTTATTAATAATATTATAGTTGTTTTTGTAGTAATATTTGACAATATTTTGTCTCAGAGTAAAACTAACT
Source organism: Crenichthys baileyi (assembly GCA_036173005.1). Classification (NCBI taxonomy): domain Eukaryota; kingdom Metazoa; phylum Chordata; class Actinopteri; order Cyprinodontiformes; family Goodeidae; genus Crenichthys; species Crenichthys baileyi. Next base: position 104,873 of record JAHHUM010003034.1, read on the forward strand.
AAATCATGTGGGACCTTTTTTCAGATTGCATTTTTAAACCTAGATATCTTCAAACATTTATATTATTGCTCAAGTTTAATAAACAGAATCTATATTTTGCTTTGGAAACACATAGAACTGCAGGCTAACTATAGCAGAGCCCCTAACCTAGCTTTCACCTTTGATCAGGCTTGCACATCTCCAAAGAAAAATCAAGGACAGTAGAGGAGGAGATCTTACAAATCACATTATGAGACATGAAATTAATCCACCATCCCCAAACATTTGGCCTTCACACAGTTTAACCTTGAAACCGGCTTTTTACTCCATTGCATGAGGACTTCATAAAAGACCCTCTGTCACATCGAAAAGAGCAAGTCTGACATTATAACAATGGCTCTGCCAAGGCAATTACTCAATAGGATCCTTCACCGGGCTGATGATACGTTGTAATTTCATTTCACTTATGTCCGTCTTATAATGTAACACACAATTGAGCGGGGGCCCTTTACATCCCAAAAGACCACTTCCTCCTTAAGATAATAAAAGCCTTTTGTGCTTGCCTTTGAGAAATCCTTGGTGGATTATGTGAATGTGAATTCAGAAGCCCATCAATTAATATGCATTAAATTAAAGTGTATTAAGTTGTTGAAAAAAATTAATAACTCTAATAGCGGGTACCATTGCTTCACCCGGCAACATCTTAGCCAAACGCTAACGAGGCTGTCTCTGACACGGCCAATGGGGCCTACATTGTAAGAGTTACTTGACCTTTTGGAAACAATGCAGCTGCCGTTTAACCACAACCACCTCAGTGTCTCCTGACACTAATGAAGAGTGGTGACTGATACATCCAGTCCAAAGAAAGCAAGAAAATCCTAGCGGCTTGCCAGACAACCGCAAAGCTTTGGCTATCACAGTTTTAGCCTAGTCTTGGGCCTATTTATGGTAATATTACACTTTTAAAGCCATTAAACAATTGACTCATACCGTTCCTGCCTTTTAAACTTATTTTCTTAAGATGCCAGAGAAACTGCTGTCTTTTTCTGGTCAAATGGAATATAAGTAGTTCTACCCCTACCCTGCCTGTTGCTCCAAGGTGTCCGTTGGTTGTGTATAAGCCAAAGGAGGGGGAATCATCCAAACATTTCTCCCCTCAAAAAAAAAAAACAAAGAATGGTCAGGTGTTTATAAATTCTGAAATAAAAAGACTGCAACCAGAGAACCACTTCCTCCCACTCTTAAAAAGTAACAATCCTTCTAAACAATTGTATAATCTCCTGTCTGTTGGCAAAATCAACAGCTAACTGCAGGCTAGCAACTGATTATCCAGCTACTATTTACTTGTCAGACATAATATTCTTTGTAATAGGCTCGTTTAGTGTTGAAAAGGCATAAGCTAGTATGAGATCCACAGCGTATCATAAACTTTAAAAAATTTTAAATGAAAATGTAAAACATACTCTTGCTTTTACTTGAAACAGAAAAACAGCAATTATTCCCACACCTGGTCCAATAGTAAAACACAGCATTCAATGCTGTCACAATAATTTCAGTAACATTTACTGTAAGACCTAACCAAAAATATAGGATGTACACTGAGCGCAGAAAATTATACCTTTAAGTTGTTCTACTCATTAAAGAGTAAACGACTGTTCGTGTTTTTCGCAACTGGACATACTTCTAAACAGCTCAATGTGTCGTTTTTGTAAGTGAAGGAAAAGTCAGCTGACCAGGGGTGTGCAGCAACATCACTGGTATTTTTCTTTGCTATCTTTTCAAAAGACTTTAGTCCGAACAAATTGCTTGATAAAAACGTTTATCAGTATTGAAATTGTAACTTTTTAAAAACTTAATATACTTTAACAATCGACCCATGCCTGCTGTAGAACTACTGTAGAACTACTGTAGAACTACTGCTACATTACAATATGGTTTAAAATAGCTTGCTCACTCTCTTAACAGTTTTAGCAGACATTGAAATTAAATCGCAATTTAACTCTAGAGATACATCAAGAAATCTGGCCAGACACCATAATTGACTGATTGTCTCTGACTGGTGATCAGCAGTTGGAAACCTAAAGTCCAATCTTTTTACTATCGGTGAATAAACCATGCATAAGCAAAAGCAGATCCCGATGACCATGACACTCTGCAAAGTTGTTACTGAGTAAAAAACATTCTGAAAGCTGTTTCCAGTATTAGTGAGGTGTTTAAAAATAATGTTTACAGTTAGCCATGCTAAGTGATGCTGGTAGTGCTATGCGCAGATCTGTGTAACAAAGACTGCTCTCTCTCTTATATACAGGATGATATCATTTTTGTCATCATTTTTTGTTGGGTTTTATTTGCATGAATGATTCTGCCCCATACCTGTTGGATTTTACTCTATATTTGATGATTTTGAGATATTTGTGGTTGTTTTTTTGATTGTTTAGCCAGTAAAAATGTCAGTTTATTTGGAATCTGGGAAAAAAAGTCATTTCTTGCTCTTAATGGGAAATCTGATTTAACTACAACTGATATCAGCAGTTCATTGCTTTAAAAAATTGGTAATTGGAAATTGTCCACAAAACCTCTGATCCGTGCATCTATAATTTATACTTAAGGTAAAATTAGGAACTCCACCTTAATTGGCATAATATATACAGCTGACAATTACATTTTTGACATAAGGACATAAATTAGCTGAAGTACATTTTAAAGAGTTGTGACAGTTAACACACCAATCTTCTCTTACTCTACTATAGTGCATATGTGCATCAAAATGCAAAGGTATGAAAATAACTATCTTCAAGGCTATTAAACCAAATCTTATACCAATTGACACCTATTTTCAGACAAGCAATTTTTTTATGCACATCATTTCAGTATATCTAATTGTTCCCTACAGTACAGGGATGCACTCTAGCACAGGGAATTTGTGATCCTTTACCCTCATGTTGCTCCAGACACAATTGCTGCTGCGGTCAAGGAAATTATAGCAATGGGGAAAGCAGTGATGACAGCACAGAAGTTTCAAAATCCCCCTAACATTTCAAAAAATATGAAGATGTATAGAGCCTCAAGAGAAAAGACAAGAAAAACGAAAGATAAGTAAGCTGTTTCTTTGAGACATCTTTCTAATACATCACCTCTAAAGGTTAGAGGAGTTTTCAAACCATGAGAGCTGTAGAGTAGCTTCAGTTGCTTCAGTTGCAAAAACACATTAGTTTTCCACTATTTTAAACTATTGTGATCAGTTTAGTTTTGCCTTGACTTTTTGCCCCATTTTTAAAGAAAGAAAATTACCCCAGCTTTCAGCTAAACCAATCTTGCCTTTAGTTGAAGATAATGAGCACGTTCTGTGGACGTCAAATGAACACCACCGCTCCTGGACTTCTCAGCTCAACGCAGTCACATCATACAGACAGTTTTCAGGAAGGAGGGCACAAAAGGGAGAGGGAGAAGTTCTAGCCTTCGGAAACCAATTAGGATCACAAAATAAAACTGACCAAAAAGAAGCGTACAGGTTACACTACTTACCCCCCGCCCATCGCTGCCATTTTTAGTCCTGCGATAAACAAACTACCTCAACAGAATAAAGATGAGAAAAATGGCCTCTGTGGATGGATTAAAGAGCACATGGAGAGGTGGTGAGCACACATAAGGGGCATGGGGGTAGCATTTACCAGCTCAGTAGTCTTGCACGCATAAATTACATGATCCTCTTTAAACACCCAAGTTTAAGGGTTAGGGTTAGGCCATCACTGACATAAGAAAGACTTGGTTTTAAGAAAAAAGACTTCACAGAAACATAGGATTTTTGTTCTCTTGTTCATTCATAGCACTACAAGTATGCAGCTCAAACTACATTAAGTGAAAAAAAGTCAAGATCTTACCACAAAGAGTGGAAAAATCAACTAATCATGTTGAAATGTCAGTATAGGCACATCTCAATATGTGCATCATAGAAATGCTCATATATTGCACATATATTAGTTATGCAAATCAAAAAGCGAGACTCACGCATTAAACAGATTCATTACACACAGTGATTGAACTGAATTAAATTGAATGCATTTGTTGTCATTGCACCTTACAGTAGTATGAAATTAAAATGCAAACCCCATGTGGTTTGAACATAAAACAAGCAAGTCTTAAAACAAGCATAAAAGACATGGAAATCAAGAATGTTAAACAGGTATTATTAAAATAATAAATAATAAGAATGCTGTCAGCTTAACATGTTCGTCATATAACACGCACCAGATTGCTTGGTAGATATGTAAAAGCTGAAGTGAATAATCAAGCAGCAGTGTATTATATTAATGAATATAGATTACACAGATATGTTTCCAGATATTATTTTTAGTAGCTTGAATTTAGCTTACAGCTAATAAAAATCCCTTCTTCAGCTTTCCTAGAACTGGAAAATTATACAAATAAGACCATTAATTTATTATAGAAATGTCAGCCTACTGAAAAGTTAGCTGTCTTGTCCTGCACTTTATCTATAGCCTGGGCTACTTATCCATGGATTACTGCATCAGTGCGGTGTGGCATGGAGGCAATCAGCCTTTGGATATGCTGAGGTGCTACGTAATCCAAGGTTGCTTTAAAAGCAGCAATAGTCATACCATGATCATTAAAGCAGGTGTTAGCACTTTTGGCAGTGTAGGCAGGTGCCAAGATCTGCTGGAAAATTAAATCAGCACCTCCATAAATCACTTTAGCATAAAGTGCTCTACAATTACCTGGCAGATGCCAATGCTGACTTTGTACTTGATCAAACACAGTAGACCAACACCAGCATATGACATTGTTCCCAAAATAAACTATGCCTTTCCATTCCCTGTGGAACCTTGGATTGATTTCTGACATTATATCTGGTCTAAGAGAGGCTTAACACAAGTAATGCAACAGTTGTAGCCTGTCTCTGTTGAATCACTGACTCAAGCTATAGTCCGTGCCTCGAGAATCATCTCCAAACTCTTTATAATGGGCTTTGCTTCACAATCCTCTTCAGGTTTAGGTTATCCCTGTTGTTGTGCACCTTTTTGTAACATGTTTTCCTTTCAATAAGCTTTTCATTAATATGCTTAATGGAGCACTCTGAACAGCCAGCTTCTTAAGCAATTAGCTTTTCTGGCTAAGTCTCCTTGTGAAGGGTGTCGGTGGCTGTCTGCGAGACAACTGTCAAGTCAGCAGTCTTTCCCATGATCGGGTAGGTCATTACATGGTCCTAAAATTTCTGTCATAAGATTTTTTTAAATCAATCTTATGTAATATCACATTTTTTCATGAAACTGAATTTTTGGTTTTTCATTACCTCCAAACCGGGATCGTCAAAATTAAAAGAAATAAACACTTTAAATATATCACTCTGTGTGTAATCAGTCTTTATAATCTAAGTTTCACGTTTTGAACTGAATTCAAATTAATTTGATTTTACTGAAATGCACCAGTAATAAATCACTAAAAGCTAAAGAGAAGTTTAAGCAACCTTTAAACAAGAACTGTATCCGTGACATTTTGCACCACAGTGACTCTAAAACATACTCCGTCTTGCTTCCCCCTCCAGAGGGGGAAGCCACTCTCATAAATCCCCTCTAATGGTCGTCGGCGAGGGAGGTTTTTAACACAAGAACTTAGTGGCCACTCTTACTCACCCCCGCAGAGCGAAAGTCTAGGGATGATGGATGGTAATAAATATTACACGGGGCTAACAGAGGTCCCTTCGGAGACGTTCGATTGCCTCTGGTGATGGGGTGCTGTTCGGCAACGCGGGAGAGGGTGGCAGCGAGAAGGGAACGCAGGCTCTTTGCAAGGTTGAGACTGATGGAGTCTGCTCGATTTCCAGAGAGAGGAATAAAGAAAAAAATGCTTCCAACTCACCGATGTATGGCAGCTCTGCTGGTTACAGAGACAGAGGTGGTTACAGAACAATCTACTGCTGAGCTATTACTGTGAATGTACCTGTTTTGACCCCATCCCTGCTGCTCTCGTCACAGAAGCTTTTTGACAAGGGATCACTATTGAACTAATCTGCCCACAATCTTAACTGCTTCCTTGACAATAGCTTCACAGCAGAGCAGATGTCCAGGCTGCACACATCTATAGTGGCATTATACTCCTTCAGGCACAGGCACACCACCTTCCTAGCAGTAATGCCTGCATCACCAATCTAGGCAAAAATTAGCTGACTCCAACCTCTGGTGCATTTTTACAAGAATTGTAATAACACTCTGGTAAATACTCTCACAAATTATCAGACTAATGTAATCTGCTCTTTTTCTGAAACTTTGGCAACAGAGGATGTGTTGGATGGTAATTTGACTTACTCTGTGTTTTTATTAGAGACCTATAAGGCCAAATATTGGAATCAGCCATTTCACTTGATCAGCTTTGATGTGTAATCAGCGGGTCAAATACTTTAAAAAAATCAGATTTTTTTTTGATTCATTAAATGCATCAAAACTATAGTCCATAGAAAGAAAAAAAAAAAAACGGTCAAATTCAGAATCAGCGGGCCAGAGTTCAACAAAAACAGAAAGTGGGTATTAGCCATCAGATTTTTCCTGAACGTTACATATTTGAAGTTCGGCCTGCCAGTTCTGAATCAGAATAATTTTGACTTTTTTCTAAGCACACATGTGAAAGAGAAAAACAAAACCTCTTGTTCTCCATTAATGCAACACATATACTGTTGATATATTTTCAAAAAGGCGCTCTGATTTAATTAGTCCAGTAATATATGAGAGTACTTACCAGGGTGTGTAATTAAAAAGTTAACACAAAGCAATTAGCAGCTCATTCATAAACTGACTACTGCAAACTGTGGTTGCTAACACGCAATCCACTTTGACACTTTCACGCTGTTTTGCAAAACTCTCATTGAAAAACTACAGCTTATCTGGTGCTACACCCACTGGCATTTCAAGAGACGATGTCTTTGCTGTTGTCTCCAAAGTCCAACTTTGGATACAGCCAGGGAATAATGTTGGGGGAAAAGGGATCTCTTTTGCTATTTTTGTTTAGTTTCTGTCTCTTTAAAAAAACACAAATGTCCAGTCCCCACCACTTCAAGCTGCACAATAGAGGTGGTAGTTGGTCACTGCTGAAAAATATTTTCTGTATTTACACTGCCTTTCACCAATCAGAGCTAGTTGAGGGAAAATCAACAATTTTTTTTTTTTACCAATACCCCTGCCTTTTTTTCAAGTCAATTCCAATTTTGACCAATTCCAATTGTTTTTTATCAATCAAAACACTAATTAAAACACATAAAAGAAGAACATGTGTAGCAGGTTTATATTGTGTATACATACAGTGTTTTTACTAAAGAGAAGGACATGGTTGAATTAGTGCAAATATGCATGGTGGCTGGTTTTTCCAACAAGTGCTCTGTAGCACCAACCTGAAGGTAAAGTCTAATCAGTTTGTGTCCAGGATTTTGGGGGTCTGTAGAGATGTAAGCTGCCTTTTCCTGACCTTGGCCCTGCACAAGTTCTGGATGGAGGGAAGGTTATCCCTGATGATCCTAAGCGCTGCGCAGGCCTATTGTAATCGCTCCATTTCTTATTATTAATCTCCCAAATGAATTGCCTTTTTGAAAGCTTAATCATATTGAAAAAGTCAGCAAAATTTGCACATGCATCAATCCTGGTATTTTGGGGGATTCGCCAAAGTCACAGTAAAAATTGCTCCACAGCACCCCCCGGAAATTTTCATAATAGCCTCCTCATTGACCTTACTTTATCAGACATGTATGAAATTCAGTACACTTGTACAACTCCCCAAGCCCTACCTAAAACTCACTTGCAACCATATTCTATAACAAACAGGAAGTCGGTCATCTTGTATTGAATTTGCCATTTTGACCCCAATTTTGCAGTTTATAGCCTTTATATTTGATTGAATTCCTCCTAGAGATTGATCGCTTTGAAATTTGGTCAGTTTGCTGAGAAGGGATGGGGGATCTAAAGTTATCAAGATCGTGAGTTTTTTAACATGTTGTAGATGCGGAACCAGACCTCAAAGTTTGATGTCTCGCCCAAAAAAAATAAATTGCTATAGCTCTTACAGGGTAAGTCGCACAGACACGAAACCTTTTGGTTTTGATCAACACCGGCCCCGGAACAATACTTAATGGTCAAATCCTGACATCATCGAAGCCCAGCCCCCTGAGAAGAGGAAGTGTACTGTTATACTTTAAATTGTCCAAATTTGACCCACGTCACCAAATCAACATGAAACTGTCCCAGTGACAGATAACAAGATGGTTTAAGTAAGTCTCTAGTACTAAGAGGTTTGGCTGGAGGGTGTGGCCGTGGCGGTGTGGTGAAGTCCGACGTCACGCCATGGCCTTACATTTGCCTCTAATTTCCAAATTTTTCATCCGATTGGCAGCAAGTTCGGTATAATTGATATTCGTCCAGCCCCCTAAAGGGATTCAGTAACATAATTGGTGGTTGTGGCCTAATTTCTCCACAGTGCCCCCTAAAAGCACTAAAACAAGCAGCCCCAAACCATGCTTTGTCCAAAGAATATGATATATGTAACTTCACTGAACCTACAAAAAAAGTCTCTTGGACCCATTGTGCAAACCCCACAGGTAGTCGGCCTTTTTGAATCAAAGCCACCATTTTCTCTCGTTTTCAAAATGAATCAGTATGCTTCTAAGGCATTAAGGATCAAAAGTTATCAAAAGCTTTTTGCTACATCAAAGTATGTGGGTGTGGCCAAGCCTCAAAATCTGACTTCTCACCATGAAACACGAAATTCTAATAGCTTCTACAAGGAAAGTCACAGAGACACGAAACCTTCTCACATTGATCCGCATCTGGCCCAAACAATATTTAATGGTCAAATGCTGACATCATCGAAGCCCCGCCCCCTGGGAACAGGAAGTGTAATGTTTCACTTAGGGTGCTCCATATTTGATCCCCTTCACTTAATCAACTTAAAACTGTCCCCAGAGATAGATAACACGATGGTGTAAATTGGTCTCCAGTACTGAGAGGTTTGGCTGGAGGGTGTGGCCGTGGCAGCGTGGCGAAATCTGACATCACGGCATGGCCTTACGTGTCTCTAATGTACATATGCATGGTTCGATTTTCTCCAAACTATATATGATTAATCTTTGTCATCTCAAAACAGCTCTATTGGTTTACATTGGAATTTGGATCAGTGGCGCCACTTTATCTCCCTTATACATCATTGGATCCACTTCAGATTTGGTATGCATCATCATGGTCCAATACTAAACACACTGGTATGGTCAACATGACATCACTTTAGCCCCACCCACTTAGAACAGAAAGTCACATGTTTAAGTGTTGGATGTCCTCCTTTTAAACTCTCACTCATTCAAGCTTCAAGCTGTTTTTCTTTATCATCCACCAATTAGCTCTAATGGAATACCTTGGAATTTGGATCAATGGAGCCCCCTAGAAAACTTTTTTAGATGACATTCAAAGCAAGACAGGAAGTCTTTGTTAATCCTTTGCCACCAAACAGGAAGTGAGCACAGCTTCACTCAATAAGGTCAGATTTCAGCCAAATTTTCAACACTTCTCGCCAGAGCAGTACTTGATATAACCAAAGATTGTATTAAAGCTTGCTCACAGTACCGCCTAGTGGTGACGTGCAGAATCAAATGGAGGACTGGATAGTGCCGTGGAGGCGTCGATGACAGGCTCCCGCGGTCGCTACACAGGTCGAGCGGCGCTAAGCCGTGAGGGCCGCCCAATGTTGCTCGCAGCTTTAATTGTTTATTGTAGTTTGGACCTGTCATGTTTTGTGGATGAGCCAAATCTCGCAGTGATGGACAAACATAGGACAGACTGAATAATTGCGGTGTAGAAGATGAGCAGCAGCTCCTGTGGATGGTTGTACTTTTTGAGTTGCCATAGTTAAGTACAGTCGCTGCCGGGCCTTCCTCCGAACAGTGCCTGTGTGAGGACCATCTCAGGTCCCGAGGGAGCTTGGTTCCTAGAAACGGGAAGTGATTCACAGAGGACACATTGTTGTTGAGTATGATGAGGGGAGGCAGTGCGGGGGATGTTCTTTGGAAGTCCAGCATCATCTCCACTGTCTTGAGCAGGTGAAGCGATAGGTGGTACTGACTGCACCATCGTACCAGCCGATCCACCTCCTTTCTATATGCAGACTCGCCATGGATCAGACCAATAACAGTGGTGCCATCTGCAAACCTCAGGAGTTCCATAGTTGGGTCCACTAAGGTGCAGTCATTTGTGTACAGGAAGAAGAGGAGTGGGGAGAGAACACGCACCAGGGGGGCACTGATACTGATGGTTTTTGTGTGGGAGAAGCTCACCATTGTCACTTGCTGCAGCTGGTCAGTCAGGAAGCTAGTGATCCACTGACAGGTAGAGGTCAGCACTTTGAGTTCCGTGAGCTTCTGGTGGAGGATGTCTGGGCCGATTGTGATGAAACCTGAGATGAGGTCCGCAAAACAGGATCCTTGCTTATGTCCCTGGGTGATCAGTGTGGTGCAGGATAAAGTGTAGTCCCCAAGTGACTCCATCATCTGCTGACCTGCTTGCTCGCTAAGCAAACTACAAGGTTTCCAATCGGGGGCCTGTGATGTCTTTCAGATGCTTCAACACCAGTCATCCAACAGGCTTGTAGTCATTTAACCGTGCGTTTTTGTGGACCGGGATGATGTTTGAGCGTTTAAAGCACGAAAGAACCTCACACAGCTCTAGAGACTTGCTGAAGATCTGAGTGAATATGGGGGCCAGTTGGTCAGTGCAGGCTTTCAGGCATGCGGGCAAGCCATTGTCAGGTCCGGGAGCTTTCCTTGAAAGAGTCTATACACATCTTTCTCAGAGATCTTTAACCCAGGTTAGGGGTTTAAGGAGAGATGGGTGGCTCGTGCATGTGGAGCTTTTGTATTGAAGTGAGATGTGGACAAGTTGGTTGGAGGTGTGAATGGCTGCTTGAGAAATCTGCAGCAGGAGCTGTTAAGGTCGTCTGTCAGATGTACTTTCAAATCCAACAACTAACGAAGACAATAAAATGATTATCCCGATTTGTGCATCAAAACAATCGCCCCTAGTCTTTTCTTTTATATAAAAAGAAATAATAACATAATCTTTATTAAACCCAGGACAATATGCATCAAAAAACATGGTTGATGTTTATGGATCAAGAAGGGTGGGATCTTAATTTGAATGCATTTAATGAATAGGAAAATAAAATTCTAAGTTTTTCAGTATGTGACCTGCAGAGAAAAGCTGGGCCAGTTCCTATCTCTGGGTGATTGATTGGTGCATCTCTACAAATAAACACAGAGAAACTAGGAATAATCAAACACACGTTCTGTTGACATATTTTCAGAAAATACACTGATTTCATAAGTCTGCTAATATGTATGTAATATGTAGAGTACTTACCAGAGTGTATAATTAACAAGCTATCGCAACGCAATTAGCAGCTCATTTATAAACTGGTTCCCCAAACTGTAGCTGTTAAATCAAGATCCACTTTCCATTTTTTTTTACTGTTTACTCTTCTGGCTGTTGTGCAAAAGCTTCATTGAAAAACTACAGCTCACTTACTCCAAAAGACATGTTTGCTCCACTTTGATAAACACAAAGAGATCCTGCCTTTTCTAGATTCTATTCTATTCTGAGCTGCAAACTTCAAAAACTCGAGACCAGAACACTTAGTGACAACATTCTTTCAGGGTAGACTTCTCGGGCCAATTACAAGCGTTTTATCTTTTTATTAATCATGGAGATACAAAAAGCTTAGGGTGGCCTCTGATCCTCTGTGATGATGTTTGGCATCTTCTTCAAAGGTACCCCCAGGGGAGGAACGTTTGGAAATTTGTTTATGTGTGAAAGGTCAGTGAGCCCTGGACTGAAGATTTTGTGAATGGTGTTTATTTTCGGATAAGACACACAAAATGCGGTCCTCTAGAAAAATTTTTTTTCTTTTTATTTTTTTTCTACAAAAACTAGTCACTGGGGATCCAGTATGCACTATAACATGGGTATGCTGCTATCTTTGAGTCATTGCCTGCTGTTTCTGTTCCAGTCTCTTCTGAGTTGCTATTGCAGGTTGCGTTTTCAAGTATCCCCATTGATGACATAAAGTAAACAAACTGAGAGTTCAGACATATTTATTTACTTCCTGTTAGAGACATCTTTTGGTCCGCAAAACCGCACTTAATTTATCTAAAGATCAGTGTGCATTTTTTTAAAATAAACCTAATAGTCTCTTAATGTTTTCAACCACCTATATACCACAACTCTGAACTAATACATGAGCAGATGCTTTTCTAACCTGAGCAAAAACATGTACCCAAAGAGATAGTACTGATAGTATGAGTGGGATTGCATGTTATGTTTTATGAATTTAACTACAAGCTATTTCAGACTACTCGAGCAGAATACCTTTTTATTTTATGGTGAAAACTAATTACTTTTCACAATAACAGATCAAACCTCTTAGCTGAACGAAGGACTATTAGAATTTCTGTGGTTAATATTTTTTGTAGGCATCGGCATCAACTTTCCAGCTGTAGTTTTAAAACAGTGTAACCACAAAAACCACAAAGCCTATGTGATGTAATTTTCTTCATCATGAAGAAAAAAAAAATCATATAATAAGAACAAGGACACAAAAACTGCATTGAAATTCTGGTGATAAATCCCTTTATTCTTTCCTATTGGTTCTATTCTTCTCCTCTTCTGATTTATAAACCAGCACATTTTCGCCACCTCAGAGACTGTTGTGGAAACCGTATATCTCTATGTGGAACACTACTGGTCGAAACGGCTCTCATACATGGGCACAAAGGAACTACGTTAAGCCCTTTAAGAGTGACGGGAGGTATCCCAACAGCATGATGCTGCCACCACTGTGTTTAAGCATAGTGACTGTTTTTGCAACACTGAACATTTACAAACATTGAAATCAGTCCTTCTTGCAAGTGTGGTTGCCCTCTTTTAACCCAGCTGAACAGTGGTGCACAGCAACAGGTGGAGAGGCACCTATGCTTCAAACACTTTGATATCCTATTAAACCGTAAGAATGGTATGAAGGAAAATTTAAACTTTTTTGAAACTGTAACTTTTTAAACTTTCCTTGGTAAAACTTCAAACTAATAACTGACCCCTGCCTAATTTTCTACAACTACTGTAAACAGATACAGGACTGTTACTGGAAGCCTGATGGTAATATCTAAAATTAATCATGCCATTTATTCTGATGAAAATCCTGTTTTGGTTCACAACTTTTCACATTTAAATGTAAATTTAGGTTAAGTTACATCAGACTTAAGGACTTTGAGATGAAGTAGCCTAACTTTCTTAATTTTAGCATAATTTGAAAGATCTCGCAATGCCTCTTTCAAATAATTCAGTTGTTTTGATATAAAGTCCAAACCCTACATGAGGGCTTTGCCTTCAGCATTCAGGACACTGGCAACTATAACACTTCCTATTTTCTTCTTGCCGACACCATACTCAGTACTGGGTCTCGTTGGAAGCAAAATCAAGCGCCAGTAATCGCGTCCTGGCTGAAAATTAAGATCAAGGTAAAAATGTCAGCAAAGGAAGTAAATTCGCGTCCAAATTTTAACAGGGCAGCTTGTACGTGGTCAAAAACAACATCTGTGAGGGCTCAACCCCCCCCCCAATCTTCATGGCGCAGGAAGGTGGACACACATGGCCGGAGCTGAATGCGGACCTGAACACCCTGACGGCAGCCAGTCAACACCAACTCACAAACTGGATTTAAAAACAAATGCTTCTTTCCTGTCTCTATTTCTGCAGTACATACATCGCAATCTTACCTGAATAAATGAATGAATCGCCAAGTTGTGAAGCCGACTTTCTCTCTTCAAGCACCCGTCCTCGGCGGCAGCAGCATCACCCGCTTCAGGATTAATGTTTCATGCGAAGATTGTTTTTAATATTATGATTTCGGAGTAATTCTGATTCCACCTTATAAATCCTCCTTGCGGCGTGTTTTGTCCAGCAGACTCGAAGAAAATGAGCAGATAACAGAGGAGTAACTGAGGGTGTAAACGGGCTACAGTGTGTTAAAATCTTGTTTATTATGAGCATAAACGCCGAGTAGGTGTCTGACTGTTTCACCGCTTTATTTTTTCCTTCCCCTCTCTCTCGCTCCCTGCCTGCCTCTCTTTGGCAGTAATCTGTCTAACTCTCCTGTTTTTTTTTTTTTTATCAAGGCGGGGTCTTGGGTCGTTTAAACCAATGACATAAACCAAGACGAAGACGAAGCCTCCCCACTTCTTCCTCCTCCTCCTCCTCCATAAAATCACTCCCATACACACACTACCTTTCTGCTCACATGCTTATCCTAATGATGAGGTCAAACGGGAAATTTTGGCTTGTTTATAGGGAGTTTAAAAAAATCTTATCTATAAAGACAACTTTTCTAGTAGCCTGAGTGTATCTTTAGTTCAGATAAATATTACAGATTCCACCCAGTGGTGTATTTTTTTCATTAACAAAACACTGACAAAACCACACAGCTGAGTAATGAAATCTGGATTTATACAACTGGATTTAAGAAAATACAAAGTTTTAAAAAAGCACACTTGCGAAAAAAATGCAATGCTGCTTTATGTGTATTTGAGTTGATGACATCACAAGAGGCACAATAAATATTTGTGAATACTATGGCGGATAAGCAACAGATGTAAATGCACCCGAATTGCATTTACGTTTTGGTCATAAAAAGGTTAATCTTCAGAACTTAGTCCTTTTTGAAGTTTTCTATCTAATTGGCTTCCATGCATATTGACCAGTTTTGGTAAATACCATTCTGCTTATGTCACTTTAAATATTAATGGAATTGGCTAGCTGCATCACCACATGTACACTATCGGTCAAAGGTTTTAGACACTTTCTACCTCAATAGGTCTCTTTTTTTTCATTACTATTTACATTGTAGATTCTCACCAAAGGCAACAAAACTGTGAATGAACACATGGAATTATATAGTAAACAAAAAGTGTGAAATGACTCTAAACATTTTTAGATATTTCAAAATAGCCCTTTGCTTTGTTTACTGCTTTGCTCTCTTGGCATTCTCTCCATGAGCTTCATGAAGGTGGTCACCTGAAATGGTTTTCCAAAGAGTCTTGTAAGAACTTCCCAGAGGTTCATTGAGAGACGGACAAAGTTTAATATTTCAGTCATCACAGCAAAGGGCAGCTACTTTAAGGAATCTAAAATAAAAAAAATAATATTTAAGTTATTTTACAATTTTTTTGTTTGCTACATAATTCCATGTGTTCATTCACAGTTTTGTTGCCTTCGGTGAGAATCTATGTACAATGTAAATAGTCATAAACATAAAGAAAATCAATAAATGAGAAAGTGTGTCTAAAACTTTGGAGTGGTAGTGTAGTTCTGTTGGAAACATCTTTGGGGCTTCAAAATTATCTTAATGGAAAATATCAACCAGATCATATGGTTTTTATAACAACTTGGAAAGAAATGATCACTGAAAATCTTGGATAATGGAGCCTGACTTGGCCTACTTCACAAACCACTTTCATGTGTTCTATTGTTGACAAATGTTCCTGAAATCCATGCAGTGTTCTTACATATGGCTCAAACATTTTGCTGCAGTCATACAGAATTAAACTCCTCTTAATGAGGAAATGGATTTAAAAAATGCAAATAAATAGAAATGCAATCAAAAGAAACTCTGTCAGTAGCCTTATGTAATGTCACCCGAGGCATATAGGAGTGAACCCGTGCTTTTGGGAGGTTGGAGTTTATTTTGATTAAATTAGGTTTAAACTGCCAATTTTGTCATTTCCTGTAGATGTTTAGCTGTATTGCATTACTGACACTAGCTTGTATGTGATTGCTAACATTTAAAGTAAAATCCTCTGTAACACCAGTTTTAAAAACTACTGAACTCACAACAATACTTATCTACCAAAATAGTTTCTGCCTGGCAAAAATCAATAAACAGATCATAAACAATCAGACCTTTAAAGAAATTGGTTATGGGAGGTTTAAACTAAAACTTTTTTAACTTCCTGTAGCAGCTAGTTGTGCTACTAACTAGTAGGTGATTGCTAACATTTAGGTTTTATCATCAGCAACACCAACTACTGAACTCACACCATTATATATTGTCTGAATGGTTGCCATATGGTAAAAAGCAATAGATTATAAACGGTCTCATAACTTTTGAACCAATGATTCATGGGAGGCTTAATCTTCCCTTTTTCCTGTTGCAGCCAACTGTGCTATTGAACTAACTTTTATGTGATTATTAACCTATTATTTTAAAAATATTATTCTCTGGTTTTATTATTTACATAAGGGTAGCCTTTTGGCAAAAATATGGTCTGGTGTTGTTAGGCTAACATTTTTTAAGCAGATACTTTCTTAGACTTTTACCAGAACTTACACTTAAAGTCATTCAAAGTGGCCCTTTAATTCAGTTTATAAACATGCATAAAATCTTGTTTTAAATATCAAATCCTTTCATTTCACCTTTATTCACGACTGATGCGAAAAAGCTTAAGTCATAACCATCCTCAAACTAGAAATCAACAGCAAATCTTACAGTTAGCAGTATCCCTCTGATGACAAAGAAATCCAATAATAGATGACAAGTAATAATAAAATTGCAACTTAGTAGGCCTATTGGGGAAAGTAAGTATTGAACACATCAAGATTTTTCTCAGTAATTATTTTCCTAAATTTTCCATTGACACAAAATTCACATCAACTGTTGGTAACAGCCCAAGTAATCGCCATATACAAAGAAATCAAATCAAATTGGTCCATAAATGATGTTATGTGTAATAAAGTGGAATGGCACTGGAGATACGTATGGAACACATTAAGAAAATTCTGTGCAAAAAGCACAGCAACCCAAGAAAACCAATTTAAATCTGTTAGTAGTTTTCAGAAAGCATTCCTGATCCAATGCGCAAATCAATATCAGCTGGTTAAATAATAACCGATTGGCTATAAAATGGTTTTTCATTACAAAAAGGGTTGCAGAGAGTATTACAACTGGTAAGAGCAAAGACATACACAAACAACAGTCTTATTGTTGCAAAACATAAGAACAGCAAGGGTTACAGATGCATTTGTAAACTTCTGAATGTTCCAGGGAGCGCCGTTGAAGCCATAATCCGGAAGTGGAAAGAATATAATTTGACCACAAACCAGCAACAGCCAGGTGCTCCTTCTAAGATTTCTGACAGAGGAATCAAAGCAATATTCAAAAGTCGTCCAAGAGCTGAGTAAAGCAATGGCTTCTGTGCACAAACTTTGCTAGACTCTGCCGAAGAAATAGGCATTTTAAAGTTTGTTTAAAGTTTGCTAACAAGGTCTTGGACAAGCCAGTGAAAAACTTGGAGAATTTCAAGGGTTTGAATCCTCACCCTAAGTTTCCAGTTTGGAACATCATAGTGTGTGCTTTCATAAAGTATATGATCTTGGCAAATGTCATATGACTGAATGAAGGATGAAAGGAGAAATGTACCATGACATTCTTGATAAGAATCTAAGGATGAAGGAAGTGTGGATTTCTAAATATGTCCCAAACACACAGCCAAGAAAACCCTTAAATAGTAAAAGTAATAAAATGGCCTAGTCAATCACCATGTTTTCAATTGAAAACAATTAAAAATGAAAGGGCTTAGAAAGTACCCCTGAAATGAATTCCTAATTAATCCATATTACTGCTGAAATTGTACAACATAATAATTATGACAGTTGTGAAAAAGTTTTTTATGAAATTTCTTTATTGCTAGTTTGATTTTGATACACAGATACAGATTTGATATACTAAACAGCTCATTGCACATAATTTTACATATTTCCATCATTTAAAAACAGTTTTGCTTAAAAAGACTGACTGGGTGGTACTTCTTTAGTTTCCACAACATGACTATCAATTTTTTTACAACTGGAAATGATTTAAAAATACTTCTTTAAGCAAAGGAAAATTTTAGTAGCGTTCTTGCAGTTGTCTGACTGGCATTGTGCAGCAACAAGTGGGGAAGGGGCCACATTTTGTTATTCTACATTTCTCACTGCTGGAAAAAACTCCATTCATTCCGGCACTTTTTCTTGCATCTCATTAAAAGGAATTTATAGTGTAGAAATAGTAAATGTAATCGTTTTCAATTTTGTGTGTTAATTATTTAAAACCTTACCATAACTAGTAAGTGCCTAATGAATGAGCCCCTTGTACAAACCTCCATTCCTAGTACTCAGGAAAAAGATAAGCCATGTCGAATGGTAAGAAAGTTGCACACATGAACAGATGAACCAAAAGAGTGGATTATAGAACTTGCAGTTAATCCTGCCTCATGCTCAGTAGTAAGGTCTGACTTGGAAACCATGGTAGAGAAAGCCTCTTTGAACTTAAAATAAGTAAAGACATTCAAAATTCGAAACAACTCATGTTAATTAGTGATTTTAGTTCTACTGGAATGGCATCTGAAAGCTCTAACATTTATATAGGTGACTGTAAAAAGTCACATTTCTCACATGGAAGTAAAGTATGGTCTGATTCTGGCTCTTACGTGCCACTTTAGGCTAAAAGCCAGCCAGATGATCCATGTGTTTGCTTCAAAATTGGACAAGATTTATTATTTAGGTGAATGGGCCTTACCTCAATCAATTCAGATGACAGATAATGAAATGCTTTCTACAAGTAAAAAGCATGAAAAAAAAAATTGCCCTAATCTATTAAACTTAACAATGAGGAAATGTTCAGAAATAAACATCTAAATATACAAATGCAGCAAAAAGATTTATGCACTATATGCTATTTATTGCAGGAACCAAGGAACATGTGTGCCTGTGATAATCGAGTTTCGAGTCTTTAATTAAGGTATGGTTTGAACATATTAGTCATACAAGTATGCATAGGCTTGTGATCTATGCTGCATGTAAGAAAGATAAAATAATTAGGATAATTTAGGATTAATTCATGTGCAAGGAGTATTTTCTTTACAAAATACTGAGTGTAAAGATCTGAAATTACCTCATATTGATTATTGTCTGCGTACCCTTTAAACTTTTACATGGTCATCGCTCTGTAAGCAGAACTGTGGAGTAAGCAAGGAAAGTAAATCTAATTTAGAAAATATTGTGTGACTGCGTAAATACCAGAGCCATGCACAATTGATTTGACAAGTCTGCGTAGCAAAGCCCATGACCCAAGCACTCTGCAGATGCATGGGGTCACTGATGATGTCACATGATGAATCTTTGCACCCTTGTTTGGTAAATTGCTGCACAAAGGAACAACTTTGAGCCACATGAGTCAATTAAAGCATGCAGGGTTTTTCTTTCAGGAATATATTTATGAGGGTGACCCTTTCACAGAGTAAACCAATTACACTGGATTATATGATTTCTGTTTTACAGTGACTGGTGAAGATCCACTCATCTTGAGCTTTTTACATTTTGTCATGATACAGCCACAAATGTATTTTGTCACTTATGACAAAACCAACAAAAAGTAGTGCATAATTAAGAAGTGGAAGACAAATGATGCATGTTTTTCCTATTTGTTAGAGAACGTTAGTGAATAAACAGCTTCATCAAGACTAAGGAACTCTCAATAAAAGTCAGAGAAAAATTGTGTAGAAATTTAAACCTGAGTTAGGTCATAAAACAACATTCTAAGGTTGAAACATCTCATAGAGCACTGTTTTGTTAAATCCATGCCACACGCCACACGCAAGATTTTTATCTGTAAAAAAATGCCTTTTATTTTTCTTTCACTTCACAACAATTTACTATTCTGATCTAATAAATTGGAAAGTGTGGTTTTAATGTCAAAAAGTTCAAAAGGAGTCAATACTTTGTAGGAAACTGAAACTGAGGTTTTCAACCTCTGAAGAGTTGCTCTATAATTTTCAGTTCAGTCTTATATATTCACACCATATATTAACTGCTTTATTTCGATCTTTATTTTTTTCTGTAGTGTGTATATTATATTATGTATTGTAAATATGGCTGAAAGTAGAGACTGTTGCCCAGTGGGAAGAGTAGTTGTCTAGCAATTCGAAGGTTGTGGGTTTGATTCCACTTTCCTCCTGCCACATGTTGATGTGCCCCTGGGCAAGGCACTTAACCTCAAGTTGCCTACCCATCTGTGTATTGGTGAATGAATGTGTGTGTGTTTGTGAGTGCGATTGGGTGAGTGTGGCTCTAGTGTAAAGCGCTTTGAGTGGTAGGTATGACTGGAAAGGCGCTATACAAGTTCAGTCCGTTTACCATTTAAACGTGGGTATTTTCTTTTGTGAAGCACAAAGTGTTTGAAATCATTTATTTGTATTTAAAAACAAGCACAAATTAGGGAAAACCTCTGTTATATGACATAAATGTTCTTCAGTACTGTGCCCTCTATTCGCTTGAAATTGCTCCACATGTTGAAAAATACAACATACTAATGTAATCTTTGTGAAGAAAAAAAGCAGCAATCTCTTCCACCCCCACTCCTCATAAGCACTTTGAGAATATTCTATTTTGTTTCTTTTAGATCTCCAGTTAAATCAAAGCCAGCAAAATAACTCAATTCATTGCATTCTTTGATCTGATTCTGTGATTTGATTTTTTGTTGCATCCTTTTATCCCTTCACCTGTTTCTTTGTTGAAGCAACAAGAGCAAACACACACAAACAAGATTTTTATGCTACTCAAGTTAAGCGCGTTGCTGCGTGATGTGAATCATCCCAGAGGAAGCTGAGAAGTCTTGACAACTGAAGGGATTTATGCCATCCTATTGGAGGAGCAGCTGTAGGTTAACTGTGGTGTTGTTTCAGTACGTCTCACATTAAATCTTTAATCCTGATCTCAGATTCTTCGGTTCTTTGACACTTGTTGGAGCACTCCAGAAAGTACCATCAATATTATTGTTTCTGAACATACACATCTGTCAATATCCTGATGGAATATTGAAGGCACAACACTCCCACAATGTTATGTGTGTGGTCTGGTATTTGTAGTTGCTGGAGAAGAGTAATGAGCATGTTTTTTTTACAGTACAATGAATAAATTGTTCATTTCCTTCCAATGTAGGTGCAGGATTACCAAAATTATTGCTATTTGTCTAAATAATGAGCAGGATCATTTTTAAGATAATTTTTCTCATAATTTCTTTAAAGTTAGAAGTTTACATAGTGTCCCTTCCTTTGAATTTGGTAAAATTGCCTTTGAACTATTTGACTTGGGACATTTTGGTATCCTCACACAAGCGTTACACAGTAGTTTGCTGGAATTTTGGCTCACTCCTCCTGAAAGAACTGATGTAACTAAATTGGGTATGAAGGCTGCCTTGCCCTCACACACACATTTCCAGGTCTGCACACCAGTTTTCTATGAGACTGAGATTAGCATTATGTAAGAGCCTCTCCAAAGCACTGACTTTGATGTTCTTTTTCCATTTTGTAACTAATTTGGGATTGTGTTTAGGGTCACTGACCATTTGGATGATCCATTTGCACCCAAGCTTTGACTTCCTGGCTCATTTCTTAAGATGTTTCTTCAGTATTTCGACAGTGTTCTTTCCTCATAAACCCATCTATTACCTCTTTTCCAATGTCTCTATTTTGGTTTCACCGTCTCACTCCACTCGCTCTCGCTTTACTGGGCACAGAACCTGTTGTGTTCCCATTGACTGAGTGACGGCTTACATTAAAGTAATCTGCGTAAAAAGATAAAAAATACTATATACTCTCTGTGGTTTCGGTTTTCGGTTTCGGTTTGGCACACTCCAGCCATTGTGGTTCTAATAATGTTGTAGTCACTCGAGTTTTATTAACCTTTACTTGTACTATTTCAGAGAAGACCTGGTCATTTCTCCTGGTCTCATGGCCTATCAGTGAACAGTAGTCTGTTCACGTCACATGTAGTCTCTACTCAGCCCTGATTGTACCTGCTCCAGAGCAGGTACAAAAAAAGTAAATACCGGTATGGAAAAAACAGCAATGGCGACGCTCGCAAAGCGGGCTGAGTGGAGTGGAGCTGGGCGAAATAGAGCCAAATAAAAAAAGGTGCATGTTTTGTGAAGAGCACCAGTCCTTACGGCAGCAAAACACCTCACGACACGAAGCTGCCATCACCATACTCTATAATATGGACAGTATTCTGAAGCTTGCAATATTCCCCCCCCTTTCTAATGTAATAGCGGCAATTATGGCTAAACAATTAAATTTTGCATCCAAAAAGGTCTTAGTCCACGAGAGCTGTAAATTTCTTGTGTTACGACACTCCTGGACCAGAAACAGCGTTTACCTGGACTATATCTGACTGGACAGCAAACTCAACTGATCTAAAATGAATATTGTACGGTAAAGAAGAAGCTGAAAGACACCAGACTAAACAATGCAGATGAGTTGATGGCCACTATTAAAGCAACCTGGGCTACTTCAGCAGAACCGCAGATTAACCTTCTCCATGACACACTGCACTGATGCAGTAATGTTGAAGCATATAATGCACAGTGAATAGATTTGTCTGTTGCCCAATACTTTTTGAGATAGTGATATGTACCTGTCATCTATCAACATTTTCTCTTCCATGAATAAAAACAAACACAAGCTCACAACATGTACCAAAGAACATGCCATGCCACAATACTGTTGTCTGAGGTGCTGAAACACATGTAGCATGTATGATGTCTGAATACGAAGAGGCAGGACTTCTTTGCAACAATAATATGTAAATGGTGGCTAGGCAGTTCTGTCCTCTGATGAGTATGCTTGAACTTGTAAAACAGGACTGAAACCATGTCAGAAACTACAGACTGATGCCCCCAGGTACCTTGAGCTGAATCAATTTTACTAATGATGTTTATAAGTTTAGAAGTCTTTAATGACATGCACTGTAAACTGGAGGACTGCGTAGGAGATGCCTTCCAGAGTTAAGCATTAGACTAAAGCCTAATAAATATCCACAAAAGAAAAAAACCCTTTAAGGGACTTTTCCCTTTAAGGGAATATAAACTGAAATAAATCCTGTCAAGCAAAAGACAAGATTATGTAATGCATGAGAAATACAACATATTATTTGCATTAAGCCAAACTCAAGTAACAGCTTAAGTTGTAACATTTCACATTTCATCATTTAACTTTAGGAATACAGGCTAAAGCAAGCTAATCACTAAAACATATATGTTTCATGTTTTACAATTAATAAGAAAATTAAAACTGCTCTTTTCTTTAAGTCACATGACAAACCCTCAAAGAACCTCACTTTATCCGATAAGATGGAGTTCCTTCTGTCACCAAATGCCACAGAATACATTAGACAACTTATTTTTCACATTTTGAGATAAACTGAAATGATTGGATATGTAAAACTTCGACTTAAGTTTAAATCTGCATTAATAAGAGATTTCTGCATATAAGGTAATCCATCTTGCAGGTTTTTGTTTTAAAGGTAATAATGAGTTGGTCTTAATGAGATCTTACATCTGTTTTCTTCCCTTTGGTTTGCCCTAAGCTGTGGTATAAAGATGTTAGTATAAGAGGCTTCTTTTGGGTGTACTGAAGCCCACATCCTGTAGAATGAGGATGTCTCTTTTTGTTCAAGATGTTTAGTGTTGTGCTGGATGAGCGAGCACACATGAGCACATGTGTCCCTGCATGGATGGGTGTATATCTGTCTCATGTGTGTGGTAATAATACCCAACATTTATGCAAGAGCAGCCACATAGGAGGCATGGCAACAATACTCAGCTTGGTATGCGTACACAACATGTTGATATGATTACTCCACAGGCTGCTCTCTGTGTTTTTTCTTTTTTTTCCTGGCTGGTCTTTAACAACCCATTTGAAGACTTTGTCAGTCAGTGCCGAGACAACAAGATGCAAAGCCCCCCCACCACCACCCACCCCTTGCTCAACTCCCCCTTTATCCACTTGCCTTTCTTTTCTCTCATTAATATGGAAATGAGTCGCTTATTGTAGTTAGAAAACGGGAAGAAAGCTGTCATGTCGCTGCTGACATATTCAATGGATGTGTTTGGATTGTAGGGCTTGCTGTTTTCAGAGAGCATGTCTTATCATTGTTTAGGCAGCGAATCAAAAATGTAAACATCACTTCATTAGCATCTGTCAGGAAGCTTAACGATATGATTTTTAATACATGGCTGAACCCCCTGAATAGGCAAAGAGGCCTTTTGTTACTCTGTCTCTTTCCTTATCAAGCTTTGTGTTGTAGTTCATTTTTCAAAGTTGGTTACTTGCATTTGGAAGTGAAAGTTATATGTCCTCTACTTCGCCTGATAACTTACTTAGGGATCACTTTTGCTCTTTTTCTCAACTTAAGACTTTGACTAAGACATTCTAGCGCATGCGAATTCTTTGATCTAAACTAATCCATTGTAACTGTGGCTGTATGTTCAGGATCATTGTCCTGCTGGAACCTCAATCCCAGTTTGAATTCTTTGTAGCCTCTAACAGGCCTTCTTTCGGGATTGCCCTGTATTTAGCTTCATTCATCTTCCCATCAACTCTGACCAGC
Source organism: Crenichthys baileyi (assembly GCA_036173005.1). Taxonomy (NCBI): domain Eukaryota; kingdom Metazoa; phylum Chordata; class Actinopteri; order Cyprinodontiformes; family Goodeidae; genus Crenichthys; species Crenichthys baileyi. The sequence continues at coordinate 129,361 of JAHHUM010003034.1, forward strand.
TGGTCAGCTGGTGCTGGTCAAATAATTTCCTCAAGCGGACAAATAAAGTGGCTTAAAAGTGGTCCCACAGCATGATGCCAGCATTACCAGGTTTGACTGTAGGGATAGTGTGTTCAGGGTGAGATGTAGTGTACAGTTTTCACCTCACATCATGTTTTGCACACAGGCCAAAAATTTTAATCTTGGTCTCCTCTGACCAGAGCAAATTCATCCACATGTTTGCTGTGTGTCTTAAATGGCTTGTGGCAAACTGCACATTGAACTTCTTATGGCTTTCTTCTTGCCACCAAAAAGGACATTTGGTTGTCCTGTCAACAGATTCTACACCTGAGCTGTGGGTATGCACAGCTCATCCAGTTTAATATTGTTTTACAATCTAACCCTGCTTAACAATGTTCTTTCTGATGCTGTTTGTTCAGAACAAACCTCTGAGGCCTTCACAGAAAAGCTGTATTTATACAGAAGTTAAATCAAACTCAGGTGGACTCTATTTACTATATAGGTGGGTTTTGAAGGTAACTGATTGCAATGGCTTTTATGTAGGGGTATCAGAGGGAATGGATATGTGAATATAAAAGCACATGTTTCAGATTTATATTTGTAAACAAAAACTAAAAACCCTCTCTTCTTTACTTTCCACTTCATATTGATGCACTACTTTGTGTTATTCTACCACATTTAATTTCAGTAAAATACACTGAATTGAACTGTTTGTGGTAGCAATGTGACAAAACGTGAAAAAGTTTAAGAAATATAAATGCTTTTGCAGGGCACTATAGGTGATCAAACAGGTAATGGGAGGGCAGCAGCATCTCTTAATGCCCAAGTAGGAGGAAAACTAGGAGGAGGAAAGTGTGGAAAGGAGGAAAGTCAGAGTAACTTCTAGGTCAGCAATATCTCTTCTAAGGCCCACTTGTAGTGAAGAGGGCTCAACTACTGAAGGCCTCAACTCCTACTAACATGGCACACCACCCTCGACATACAATTACCATCGTCAAACATGTTGATGAAACTGGTAACATCACATTGTGGGACTGTGGGACTGGTGTTGTAGGGGTTAAGCACGCAACCATGTGCAGAGGCTATAGTCCTCGATGCGGCTGTCCTGGGTTTCGAGTAACGGACCTGGTGGCCTTTGCCGAATGTCTCCTCCTCTCTTTACCCTCTTTCTGTCTACCTACTGATGGAAAAACGAAAAAATAAAGGCTTGTAGTGCCGCAACAAAAAACAAAACAAAACACACTCTTTAAGAATTGTCAGGTGAAAAGTGCCTCATGCTAAATCCATAGACAAGATGCCGGCTTAAAAAAATTGACTGAAATACACTTTATTGTGCTATGTGTAAAGAAGAATAGATGCGCCCGTTTAAGTTCATCTCCATGTATGCTGTGCGTTTTTTTATTGCAGATTTCACTATTTATGGATTGTTTATGGGAAAAGCATCTCTTTGGTTTTGAAAGTGTTGTTATAAATCTGTATGTAAAAAAATATCCCTTGCCACTTTTGACATACTGATTTTGTGGGTGTCTTTTTGCAGCATTTTTCACAACTAAAAGAAAACCATCACTGTTGCCACAGGAAGCAGAAGCCGATAGCTATGTAACATATTAACAAGGAATTACCAAGGAGGCCCTCGCTGATGAACGGAAGCTGCCTTAGTGTGGAAAGAATCCAGTTAGGAGGTAATTAATGTACAAGAGCTCTCTCAGATGGATTCTTTCTTCCCTTTTACATCCCAACTTTTGTTGCATTCTTAATGGTCTATTCAGAAGTCACTCCATTTCCTAAAGTGCCTTTATATGATGCAGAGACTAAGGAGGGATAGATGTCTGTGCTTGTTATATTTTTGCATTTGTATTCTCGTATCCAGCTCCCTTAAGTCGAAACAGTTTCATTTCCATGTCGGTGATTTATGTAAGGAGATAGGAGAAAGCCCATTAATGGGATTTTTCTTTTGTTCTCCTCATGAACAGCAACTTGTCAAATATAAAGATAAAACCCAAGCACAAAATGAAACAAATTAGGTCCTGTGGCAGTAGCCTAAAAGATAGTTTTGCAGTTATATCAATCTGTATTTGTAAACATGAAATCATCCTGGGTTATGATTTTAAACTAGTGGGCTCTGGACAAAACGTAAATACTTTTGTTTGTTTAGGTGTACACAATAACTCAATAGGCCATAATAGTACAACCCCCCAATGTAATCTTCTTGCTTTGCCGTTAAAGACCTGTGGATTTTGTGGTTGGTGGCTCTTTGGATTGGAATTGCCACTGAACCTTAATCACTCATATATATCGTGGGAGTTTGGAGCATGGATGCACCATTTAAATTTATTTTCTTAAGTCTTTAACAACCTCTAAAACGTTTTCTTCCATGACTGCCCTGTATTTGGCTTCATTCATCTTGCCACTAACTCTGACCAGCTTCCCTGTCCCAGCTGGAGAAATGTATTCCCACAGCATGATGCTCCCATCACCATGTTTTCCCATGAGGATACTATGTTGAGGATGGTGGTGGTTTTTGAGGCATTTAAATACCAGTTTTATTTATATTTATTTGCTAATTAGGTGACTTCTGAAGGAAAGTATTTGCACTGGATTTTATTTTGGGTATTAGAGTGAAGGGGGCTGACTACGAATAGATGCAGTTTGAAAATTATGTCATTTTCCATTTTTCTCACAGTGATTGACAACTTTGTGTTGGTTGACCTTAAAATCCCAATTTAATACACAGAAATTTAGGGTTTCCTTGTAACAAAATGTGAAAAACTTCAAGGGATAGGAGTACTTTTGCATGAACACTGTGGGTAACTATGGAAGCCAAGTGATCTGATACAGCAGTTCTCATCTCTTCTCAGTTCATGGTCTCCCACCCCACAACTTTAGTACTATGAAGGGCTGGTGCACTCTTGAAAACTAATGAACACACATGTCAGCCTCTTAGGCCCTAGGAATATTCACATAAACTAAAATTATTGGTGCTGTTGTTGCTGATTTATTAGGATGTTGACTCTAATGGACCCATCCTTTGCTGTAAAAGTCCTGGTCCAGGACAGTTTGCACAAAGGTCAGATTTTATGGAAGTGTTTCATAGTTTTTGCAAAGAGTTGTAAAAACTGACTTAAAGATCTTGATTTATTGCCAAGTCAGAGTCTCTAAGGATATAAGAGATAGTGGTGCTCTGTGAAAATTGCATCAGGTGAGTTGTGAATGGACTGTTCACTTACTTTTAAAATGAAGTGAATAGTCTCAGTACTGTTGATTCAGCAGCTTAAAAAAAAGGAAAGATGAGTGGTGTTTAGTTTTGGTTTCCGTAGCTAACTGATCTCCAGCTGAAGTTGAGGGTGGAGAGGCAAGTAAGTGTTGGTAAGTTTAGGATCATTTGTCAACCGTGGACACTGGTGTAATTGCCAGGAGAATATTGCTGAGAAAGTAGCCACCAGAGGTTCAAGGGCACACTCTGGTGAAGATGCAGGATAAACCGTGGGTTACCATTTCTAGGGCAGAAGCAAAGCAGCAAGGATTACTGGAACCAAGGTAGACAATCTGGCACAGAACCAGGGCCCCTGCTAGTCTTCTTATTCTGTAGCTTCATTGGCAGATGGTTTGCAGGTGGGACAGCAGCTTTTCCCTCAAAGGAGATCAGCAACACAGGAAGGAAGGTGGAAGAGAGAAAACGACACAAACATGCAAAAACTTATACTTGCATTACTACAAACCAAGTGGCAAAGTAATTAGTTAAAGTTAATGCTCTAATTAAAGTCGTGTTCGGTTTTCCATTCAGTATTTTTAAGTTAGCTTTTACAAATTGTTTTAGATTGACCACAAACCTTTCTAACTTTAGCCATGTTTCAATTTACTTATTTTGCAGCCTAACTGCCTTTTTTCCATTGAAAATATACACTCACCAGCCGGTTTATTGGATGCACCTTGCTGATAGCCCCATTGGTGCCCAATTTGCCCTTTAGAAGTGCCTTAATTATTGGTGGCACAGATTCTACAAGTTATCAGAAGCATTCATCAGAGATCCATGTTGAAATGATAGCATCACACAGTTGCTGCACATTTGTTGGCTGCACACCCATGGTGCAAATCTGTCTTTCCTCCACATCCACAAGGTGCTCTGAGGAATTTAGATCTGGTGACAGTGGAAGCCACGGGAGTACAGTGAATGAATTAATTTTCATTTAAAATAAACCTGAGATGATTTGTGCTAACATGGTGGATTATTCTGCCAAAGCCACCAGAAGATGGGGACATTGTAGTCATAAAGTCGAATTTCATATGTATTTCATATGCAGTCACATTGCCAAATTTTCTTTTTTTTCTTCTCTAAAGGGAAGGTCATAGTCAGCAACAATACTAGGGTAGGCTGTGATGTTTAGTCAATGCTCATCTGGTACTAATGGCCCTAAAGTAGGCCAAGAAAATGTCCCCCACAACATCACAAGCCTGTACAAGGTATGCCAGATTTATGCTTTTCTGTTGTGTAACCCTACCATCTGAATATTTGGACTCTGCAACATTTTTCCAATCTGTTAAATTTTGGTGAGCCTGCGCGAATTGTAGTCTCAGTTTTCTGTGTTTGGCTGACAGAAGTGGCAGCTGGCGTGGTCTTCTGCTGCTGTAGCCCATCTGCTACAAGGTTTCACTTGTTGTATGTTGTACATGGTATTCTGGTGGTAAGAGTGGTAATTTGTGCTCATGTTGCCCTTCTGTCATCTTTGACCAGTCTAACCATTCTTCTCTGACCTCAGATATCAAAAAGACATGTTCGCTTACACAAATGCCACTCACTGGATATTTTTCTTTCTGACCATTCTTTGTAAACCTGACAGATGGTTATGCATAAAACCCCAGCAGATCAGCAGTTTCTGAAATACTGAAAACAGCTTGCCTGAGATCAATGGCCATGGCACATTCAAAGTCACCTAAATTCCTTTTTCTTCTGCAATCTGATGCTCAGTTTGAACTTCAGGAAGTTGCCTTCACCACGTGTAGATGCCTAAATGCATTTAGAAGCTTCCATGGCTGATTCATGGGGAGGGCTTGAGATGTTTGTGGGATTCCCTGATAGAATTTGAAGTGGGTCATTCACTAACCCTCGGCCCCCTTCTGTACCTTAGGTCTGGCCAAGAGCGCAAAGGGAGGGATGTCCTGCTGAGTCTCAAGGTCTGGTCTGGAGGTAATGGGCAGGGGGAAGAGCTTTGCCACAAAATGTATTAGAGCCATGTTTCTGCTCTCCTGCCTCACAGTGAGAGGAGAATCTGCAGGCAAGGATAACAAGGGCACAGAACCACAAATAGTGAGATGAGGTCATTCTCATTTCGATGTAAAAATATCAGGCCAGACTGTGGTGCAGGGTAGTGGCAACGACTAAAAAACGATCTTTTATTTCCTTCTCACTCCTCTAATTCTAGTCTGTTCCTTCAGTGCATCACTTAATTTATTCAGTATGAGTTTCTATACATTCATTTAACATGTTCTTTAAATAAAACATTGCTTGGAATTGAAGCAACTTCATAAGTCTCCATAGCAACAATGAAGGTGTCCATCACTTTTTAAAAAAGAACTGGGTGATTAAATTTGCTTTTTGCAGTTTATATTGCAGCTCTTTTTCTTGTAAAGTATTTATTTTTTCATGCTTCACCTGTGTTTACATAAACTTTTCAGGTATTTTTAGTCCCGACTCTGTTAACTCATTTATAAGTACCTGTGATAAAGATGTGTAAAAAGGCTAAAAATAATATATTTTTTGCAGCAGGATAATCTCACACTAAAACGTTCGCCACTGTTCTGTAACAGTGAGCTTTGGGGATTTTACTTTCTCCATTATTTTCTCATTCTGCATAGTGACAAAACAAGCATGGGTTCTCCATCAGTTCCAGTTATTTTAAAATTTTTAATTGATGCTCTGGCAGTAGATATTTTCTCTTGTAGCCATCAACACGCATGTGCCTCACTTGAAGGGAATGTTCTGTTATTTTTCCTATTTTGAAGAGTGTTTCAGAGGGATCTGTGCCATATTATATACAGAGCTGTGATGCCTGACCAGCTCTTTAACACAATGATGGGAACCAAGTCGCAGTAGTGAGCCGGCCGTTTGATTTTCCTTGCTGTGTTTCACACACTCACTAATTTAAACTCTGATTTTCCGACAACAGAATTGGTATTAGTGGGATGTTTACAGTTTGAATGAGTCTGATCCAAATTTTACCCTATCCCTCCTTAATCCTTGATTATTGCATGATAACTTTTCTGATAACACAAGTTACCCAATGCTGGCTTCTGAAAGAGAAATAAAAATAAAAATAAACTACTTTTGAACCACTCTTTGAAAGTAACATATCCACAAAGCCTGCTCCCTTTGAAGACCCATAAATCCCATCTGTAGGCATAATTATACCAAAACAGGAAGCTAATATGATAAACTTTTTAAAAGGTAAAAGAAATAATACTGTTACATTTATTTTATGGGAATAATTCAGGGTGCCAATGGGTGTGGCACTGTTGAGTTTGTGAAAAATACTTATATGTTCACATAAAATATTCAAATTCAAATTGAAGGTTGGATTTCTCTAAAGGTTTCAGCATGTTATTTTGATTCCTTCTCCAATAACAGAGGAGGAAGGGGTGACTGAAGGACATAGCAGCTTAGTGTCTCAGCAACTTCAGACAAGCAGCACAAAAGAATATTGTAGTTTTTATTAAATGGAGATGTTAACATGTGTAATTAGTTTTAGCAATGTTATAGAAGAGTACAGAAAAACGCAACCCAACTAACATCTAATTTCCATTTGTTTTTCCTGCTTTTGTACATGCTAGCATTGACAGCACACAAGTACAGCTAGCTGCATTAGAAAAGCCATTGTTTCAACATTGTGGATTTGTTTTATTTCTCTGAATTTTTTGTGGTAACTATTTTGGCAGACATATACTTTAGTGAGTGAGGTCAGTAGTTTTAAATATTGGCATAGCTGAAGACATTTCTTAAATGTTAGCAATAACAAAGCCAACATGAAAAAAGTTCTACCAGTGGTGAGCCAATATTTTAATCAGAATTGTATAAAATATTGATCCTATGTTGAAAACCATAATCTCTTGTTTTGGATGCTTCACCCATTCCTCCACCGTCTATACCCGCCTGTCCTTGCACGGTTGCGGGGGGTCTCGTGCCTATCTCCAGCGGTCATTGGGTAAAAGGCGGGCTGACACTCTGGACAGGTCGTCAGTCCATCACAAAGCAACACAGAGACACACAACCATGTAAGTACACACTCTAAGGGCAATATGGAGAGACAAATTAATCTAATAGTTATGTTTCTGGACTGCAGTAGGAAGTCAGAGTACCCAACGAGAAACTTTGCATTCACAGGGAGAATATGCAAGCTCAATGCAGAAAGACCCCAGGCCGGGATACGAACCCAGTATCTTCTTGCAGCAAGGTAAAAGTGCTACCAACTGCTCAGCTGTGCAGCCCCACTTGGACCTTCGATGGCGAAGCACACAGACGTTGGATGTGAATTATAACCTAGATATTGGTCTTTTTGCAAATCACTTCATATGGTCTCGTAAGTGGTTTAGTTTAACCATGGAGGTGGCAGCCAATCTCAAACTACGAGCATGTGTCCAGTTTGTTTATTTGAACATCAAACAGCACATGTAAAAGTTTCGCTTTGATAAGGCTGAGCCAGAAGTTTTATTGAGATTTATCTTGTATAAATTATATAAATCAAAAAGCTTTGTCGTGATCAATTATTAACCGCAAATTAAAATTTTGATTTCCATTTTCAATTAAATCATTACATGCTTTTTTTCCTTTTCGCTGTCGCTAAATGCTCAGTATGCATTCCTGCAAAGTTAACGACTTAATACAATCGACTGTCCACTGTCGCTACATGCTCACCCAGAAGTAATGATACCTGCAAGTAAGTGACTTGATGCAATTGTCTGAGTTTCCTTAAATGGAAAACTTTTTTTTTTTACCATTTGAATAATAAACTGAACTAGACTGCAATGTTTAATGACTAAAATCAAACTGAAATGTGTTTTACTGACTTTGAATCTGTATGATTGAATTTAAATGACTTTGATCCAAACCATCAGAAGTTCTAATGAATAGTTTATTACTACAACTTTCAGTAATTTTCATTACTATGGAAGCTCTTGAGCTTGAGACTGGCCAGAGACCTACTGCTTTGTAGTTGCGACTTCTGGAGGCATTCTTGTTGTATTTCCGACAAGGAACTCAGAGCACAAGTAGAATGCAGCATTACTCTCTGTACTTTAGACATGGCCATTTATTAAGTGTAGCATTCCCGCTAAACCATTATTTTAGATTCTTCAGTTCTCCACCCCCTACAGAGCATATATTTTTAGCTTTTTGACGCTTGGTTTTCAATGCATGCCCAATGAGGTTCGAATTGGATGTGTAGGATGTACCCTAATAAGGCGTAATATTATGGGTTCTCTTTTTGCTGCCATACCAGCTCTGGCTAGTCAAGTCATGAATTAGACTAGACCACTGAATGTGTTCACCAGGATGATAGCATAAGATGTTTAAAGTTCTGTAAGTTAGGAGATTGTGCCTCCATGGATCAGACTTCTTTGTCCATGCAGATTCCACAGATAGGCTTGAGATCTGGAGAATTTGGAGGCCAAGTCATCACATATATCTCTTTCTTGTGGTCTTGAAAGCCTTGCTGAATCATTTTACTTTGTGGCAGTGTGCATTATTCTGTTTAAAAAGGCCACAGCCAGTACATTTCCATTATAAGGGTGTACATAACATTCCTAGTTAGGTGGCGCATGTCAAAGTAACATCCTCATTGATGCCAGGACCTTAATTTTTCCCATGGTTTACCCTTTCAAAATCCTCACGCTTGCCTATTTTGTGTTTCCAGTACAACAGCTTTGAGGACAAAATGTTCTCTTGCTGAGAAGAAGGAAGAAAGAATCGGTGTTTTTCACAGTGGTCACAATATTATGCCTCATCGAATTATATTTACCATTTGCATAAAAAAAGATGCATAATAGTATATTCAACCTTAAAAGCACTAACATAGCAGATTTGTCGAGGAAAAGTTTCATCTTTTATCTCCTGGCTGATGGTGCAGCATATCTCTTGCAGATTTTTAATAAATATTGAAACTTCCTGTAAATTCAGTTTAAGTCAGCAAAACTACAGAGAAGCAGTGAATCGGCAGAGACTTTTTAATCAAAGCCAATCGGGAATATTTCTGGATTTGATATGACTAGCCAAAGTGGGGGAACAGAAAGCGAAATAAGAAAATGTGTCCATAATTAGGTCAAAGCATTAGGAAACTGTTGAGTTGCGTTTTCATCTCATCTCTCCCTTACTGAACGTGTCACCTGCATGCAAATGATCCTCTTTCTTGTCTGCCCAAGAGGGGAGGAAACAAAAAAACACTTGAATTCACGCCATTGTCTGTTATTAGGTATATGCAGTCCAGAGTGGGTGGGTGAGCATGATGAGATTGGGTGGTGTGGGGGGGGACAAAATAAATCTATTCATCCAATTGAGGTCTGTGGCATATTCCAAACACACACACACACACACACACACACACACACACACACACGCACACACACACACCCACACACCCCCACACACACACACACACACACACTCTTGTTTTGCTATATGTAGTGAGGACCATGTGTTGACTCCCATTGACTTCCATTGATTTTCAGTCGTTTTCAACCCTTTCTATGCCCTAACCCTGACAATAACCCTAAACCTAACCATTACCAGTGCATGCCTAACCCTAACAACCTAAAGTCAATTCACACCTTAGTCCTAAACCTAACCGTTAGCAAAATAGGTCGTGAGCAAAATGTCCTCACTTTGGTACAAACGGTCATCAATTTGATGGTGAAATCGGGAAAATGGTTCTCACTGTGATGCCAAGACAGGAACACACACACACACACATCTGTGTTTTACTATCTTCATGAGTACTTTTCAGTTACTTCCATTGACTTCCATTCATTTTCCTTGATTTTTAGTGCCTAACCTTGACCCTAACACTAACCCTAACCAGTTAATACCTAACCCTAACCCTAAAAATAACTCAATTCATAGCCTAGTCCTAAACCTAACCCCTGTCCAAAGAGCGGAATTTGGAAAAGTGAGGACCAGGAAAATGTCCTCACTTTGTCAAAATGTCCTCACTTTGCGATAAAAATACAAAAATGGAAAAATGGTCTCAGCAACAAGTACAAGAACAAAACACACACACACACACACACACACGTTGGATAAGAGCTCTTGTAGTTTACCCTCCCCTTCCATCTAAGTGTCCTAAGAGACTGGACAAGATTACAGGCCACATCAAAGCCTACAGGACAAATATGTTGGAGAAACTACATGGCTCAACAAACGTACCTAGAGCTGTAAATATGAAAATAAAAAGAATCAGATATGAATTTAAAGTAAGGCTTTAAATGTTTAATCGGAGTTTACGAGAGAAAATGGGCAAAGTTTCTTTACATTTGTGTATATTATATGGATCTTAATTGCAGCTTTTGGGACGGAATAGGTTCTTCCAGTGGTGGTATCTGTAATGGACGATATGGCTCACCACCCTGGAGGGCATTCCATCAGGGGCGGGCATGACTAAAAGCACAGTGTTAGTACCAACATTTGTTTTCTATGCCTTTATTTAATTATCGTATGTTCCTATTTCTACCCTGCCATTGGTTCTCCGTCTCTGCTTTAGAGACTTGAACACACCAGCAGGAATGTATTTCGGAAGCAATGGCACTCTTACAAAACTACTGCGTTCTAAGTTCTCGGAATACTTCTGATGACAGTTAGTTACACTATATGGGAATGCTTTATAGTACATTGATACACTGTAGAAAAATATTATTCTATGTCTAAGGCTCAGACTGTGCATTTCAGCAAATCAGAATACCATAAAAAGTTAATTTAATTAACTGATCCTTGAGAACATTGGGAAACAAAGCCCACATGAGGGAGATCATCAGGTTGTGGACTGCACCACACACAGAGGTATCCAGGACATGGTCTACAACTTTCACACTCCTTGCGTTAAGGCCTAAGGGGAGAAAAAAGGGGAAGATAAGATGAAAGTAAATTTTACATTTCATTTGGAAATAAAAGCAGAATGTTGAAGAAGAAGGGAGAGGCACAGAATCAAAGTTGCTAAGGTCCAGCGTGAAGTTTCCAAGCTTTCTACTGGGAGTACTTCATGCTCTGCTGACAAGCTTGGCACCTGCCCACACTGCCAAAAGCACCAAAACTGGTTGACACTGTTCACACTGTGCTTGATTGGTCAGCAAACTCAGGAGACCTGAACCCCATGGAGTATGCCGTTTATTCAATGAAACTTATAAACTTATATTCTAATTTATTGAATATGACTGTATAAGGCATCCGAAGGTAGAACAACTTGTTAGACCTTTGCCGTTGATGTTCAACCTGAGCTCATTTAAACAGGTGCTCAGTCAAAGCCTGGTGTCACCTGGTAGTCTCTTATGTATTTCAATGAATCACATTACACACTGTAAGGAAATGTGGCTTTACACAGTGGCTGGCTAATGACTCTGTGCTTCATATCTGATTTGAAACTTCTGGGATCATCCAAGCAAGAATCACAACTTGTGCTCTGTGCTATTAGTTTAGCTGTTCAAACCTTGATTAACACTTAGCGGTTACCACCTCACTGTGAAACTTTCTCTGTTTGATCATTCTCCCCCCGTTTATCTCAATGCTTTTCCTTGTGTATGATGTGTGACAGAACACCGACTAAAAATGTGGCACATAGAGGGAGAGGGAGGCAGAGCATACATAGCTTTTTATCCCACCTCATAGAGCTCCTCACAACCTTGTGAAAAGAAAACAAAGGCGGAAGGACTCAAAGGACTTTTTGTTGAAGGAGCAGCCATACTGTGGCAAAATGATAAATGTGGTGAAGTAAGGTACTGTACTTAGAGCTCTGGATAAACTTTTAAACCTGCAGGTGAATTGCATCTTGTGGCCTCACAGATGCAAAGCCACATGAAATTAGTCTCTCCACTCTGTCTTCGGCGAGTCTTTTGATTTCATTTCAGTGATGCCTGGCATTTGTCCAAAGTACCCATCTGTCAAGATAATAATGGCTTTAGAAAACCATTTGTTTATACAGAAAATACTACTGGAATCATTGGCTGGTTTGTATTGGATACGTATCTATAAGCAATGTTTTGCAAGGAAGTTGCAACAGGTTCAAAAGACACGTTAAATCTAAACTAATTAATATGAATTCCCAGCTAAATTACCAGACCCAACATAACCTAGTTCACAATAATGTATCACTATTTTCAGGATGAAGTCAACAAAAAAATATTTAAAATTTAGTTAGAAGACTATAATTGTGAATTGTAGCAGCTTGTGTTTTAACATGAACAAATTTACAACAGACCTGTTCTTAATCACATGCAGAGCTATTTGTAGATTGGTAGGTTTTCACTTGTTCCATATTGTATCCAGTTTTACATCACGGATTGAAGAAAGCGTGTGACATTGCTTTGTAACCTAACTCTGCTTTAATCCGCTCCACAACTAAATCCTTTACCTTTCTGCTGTGTTCCTTGGTCTTCTTGATGCTGTTTGTTCACTAATGCTCTCTAATTCCTAAAATAATTTACTATTCAAGTTAGTAAACCACTGTAAACTAATTAGGTGCCTTTGAAAGTAATTGATTTTTACTGGATTTTTTTCCAGGGGTATGATCTTTATGTGGCTGAACACGTGCAAGCTGCTCGTTTTAGAATTTAGTTTGTAAAAAAAAAAGAAAAATCATTTAAAATTTTTCTTAACTTCACACTTTTCTGCTACTTTCTGTTGCTCAATCACATAAAATCCAAATAACATACGTTACTGTTTTTGCCTGTTAAATGACAAAATGGGAAAACGTTCATCTAAAGTTTATACTTTTGCTAGGCAATGTAGGTGTTGTACATTAAGTCTTCGGATGTCATGCTACTGGTAATTTGCTCTGAAACATGACAGTGAAAAAATATTGCTGCGCTGTCACTGCAGTGTCACGACTCATACTGCAGAGTGGATTTTGCTGACATGCTGGGTCCTCCTGGAAACGTAGCAGCTGAATCTTATATCCAACATGAGTAAAAAAAAAGATTGTGTTCATTTCACATGTGAAAAAAAGTCACGTTTTCTCATACTTTCAATGCTATGCTGCATGTGTAAGCAACAGAATGAATGTGATAACGTGAGGCAATCACAATGAGCTGTGATGTGACTGTTTTCAGTGAGCAACCCACCTCCTCTTCCTTGTAAAGGAGGCAAACAGAGTTCCCTTTCCTGAAATCAATGAAGCACTTCTCATAAAAGGATTGTCAAATTAAAGTCTGTTAAATTTGTTTTGCGATAACAATGAATTCTCATGAATGGAATCCATATTGAGAAAAAAAAGAGAGGAGGGTATTACACTTTATATTGTTGCATGTAGATAATTCAGAAGTGCAAATCTTTGATTTTGTTTTGATTCAGTTGATTTATTTTAAAGGAGGGGAATAGCAGTAAGTCATGTAATCATTTGGCCTGTAGCTTGCCTTTTCTCAACCAACCAGCTCACTGCTTTGTAAAGCACATAAATCATCATACGGCCATACTTGTAATTGTGATTAAAAGCACCGCCTGCAGAGATGGCCTCTATAAATACAGCAGGAACAACAACAACTTTGTGTGCAGGAGGTCATCAGTGAAATCTCCCGCAGAACCTCTTCAGTTTGAATTTAATAATGACTCTTTTAACATTTCTCATTTGTTATAACAAGTGAAGGAAGATGAAAGGGTAAACATCCTTTGTAAGTCGTAAATTTGTTGAGATTAGAGGATAAATATGTAAAAATGCATGAAGAATTTGTTTTTTGCATTATTTATCCAACATTTTTAACCTCATGGGATTTAAAAAAAACTCAAAACCTTGATAATTTATTTAATGTTTAAGTCTCATACAGGCACAGACATCCTTCAGACTAATTTCCTAATTATGAAGCTTTTTACATGCTAATATAAAATGCCTTTTAATCAATAGAACGACATTTTCTCCCCACCTCAATCTTTATGATTCCATTAAAAAAAAGAGAAATAACAGGCAGGGAAAGTCATTAAGCAATTATAATGTGCCCAGGCTTGCCTCTTGTTATTGTACCATTAATAACTTTTCCTGCTGCCAAAGAGACAACAGCAAGCTTGGCTGGAGTGGAGTTTCAATAGACAGATTGATCTATTTTGCCAGTTGTTAATTCTTAAGTAAAGAACAAAAGGGAAGAAAAAACTATGTCGCTATGTTGGACTATTTTTAACTCTTCAAAGAATATGCCTTACATGCTGCACATCCACCGATGTCAGCAATGTATCACAATGTGATAGTTTCTCACAGAAATAGAAACAAAAATGCTTTAACATAAATTGTTTTTGGCAATAAAAAGTCCTAATGTTATACCTGATCAGTGAAGACACCATTACATGCAAATATTTATATTTGTTATGCATGTTCATGAAGCAGCACAGTGGAGCAGTAGTAAGCACTGTTGCCTTGCAGCAAAAAGTTCTAGGGTTCAACTCCCGGCCAGGGGTCTTTCTGCATGTCCAAAAACATGACTGTTAGGTTAATTGGTCTCTCTAAATTTCCCTTAGATGTGAATGGGAGTGTGCATGGCTGTTTATCCTGTGTGTCTCTGTGTTGCCCTGTGATGGGCTGGCGACCTGTCCAGGGTGTACCCATAGACCACTGGGGATAGGCACCAGCTCCACTGTGACCCTGTACGGAAGAAGTGGGTATAGAAAATGGATGGATGGATCTTAATATTTCAGTGGTTCCTGAAATTTGTCTAGGACCACCAACAGCATGTCACAAACATTAGGTTGAGGGTCTGGAGATAATGGAAAAAAAAAAAAAAAAAATCAGTGAATAAATAAATAACAATTACAACAACTACATTTTTGCAAAATTACAGAAAGTCTTTAACAGGTATAAGAGTTGTTGAAGGTCGTGTTGCCATAAGCTCCTGTTTAACAGGTGTTTTTCTGTCAACGCAACTGTTGATATTGGTCACAAGTTTCAGAGGCTCGTTTAAATTATATTAAAACTCTTTGATTGAAGTAAAGAGACTTTCAGCTCTTTGAAGTCGGGTTCTGTGAATAATTTCTCTGTTGTCAACACCTCAACTGTAGTGGACAGTAGTTTCTTTTTTTAAAGAAGTTATTAAAAAAGTTGAATTTTGGGGGCATTGCCAGGTGTAGAGGTAGAGCAGGTGACCCTAAAAAAATAAGGTAGAATTTCTTATAACAGATGAAGACGACTGTGAAAGTCATGTAGTAAGTCCCCAGCTTTAGCTGAATACTGTATGTCCTAAAAGTAAGGTGGGGACTGGATTCAGATTGACTTTGCTGGTCTGTCAGAATCTAGATTAGAGTCCAGATATTGCAATTACTGATTTAGATGTTTACAATTTGCCAATATGGTAATAAGACTCACTAGTAGTTTGAGTTTACAGTCTATCAGGAGTCCCAGTCTTGCAAGCTCTATGAGCATTTATCCCTCTTTGAAACAAATCATTGTAATGAATTTGACGCCGCTGTATTATGACTTGGATTCAACTGCAACGCATGAAGAGTATAGAATTTGAATCAGTCTATATGATTGGACTGATTTGATTATATGGATTATACCTCTCTTTTAAAGTGCTTTGAGACTGCATTTATTATAAATGGGCGCTATATAGATAAACTGAATTAAAATGAATAATACATTTCTGTCTTCTGAAGGTAGGATACTGGCTGCTGATACTTACCTCATAGCACCATGCAAAAAAAAAAAGCACAGGTGTCAAACTCCAGTCCTCGAGGGTTGGTTTCCTGCAACCTCCGAGTGAGTCTCTGCTTCAACACACCTGAATTAAATAATTTCGTCATTAGCAGGACTGAAGAACTCTACTGCATATTGAGGAGGTAATTCAGCCATTTGATTCAGATGTGTTGGACTAAGGACACATCTACTATAAATGTTGCAGGACTGGAGTCTGACACCCCAACGTATTTATCCTTTTGCTTAAAAATGTATCTGCAATTTGTAGTATTTATATGCAAATGAAAGAATAGAATTAAATGCGATATGGTGAAATAGAAGTATAATCCCTTCACCGAAAAAGGATATGTTTCTCATAAAAATGAGTTCAGAGTTTCGAGGATGAAGTTAGAAACATCTACATGAATCTACATCATGTTAATCTACATAACAAACAGTATAAATAATATGTTCAAAAAATTTAAGCCAAACTGAATTGTACAACTCCTACAGTCAGTGAAATTGGATAACTTTAAATTACACACCAAATGGGATTAAATTGTTTTGGCTGCAGTTTACAGAGGAAAATATGTAAAAGAAATTAATATGGATGTTATGCAGCGTTAAAGAAGCTCACTTATATTTCACCCAGAAAACAGGGTGGAGAGCATCCAGTGAGAGTCGGCGAGCTCAGGGAGGCTGAAGTGCCAGCTCAAGAGAGACGGCTTAACAAAGGCTGTGTGGGAGGGCCTCCATACAGTGTGCGCTCATGAAGGGAAGCATTGTCTCAAGTTTTTCCCTCTAACTGCCAAACCACACGTGTAGTCACAAACCTACCGCCCTAGACTCATCTAATCACCATAAAATGGCCTGGCTCCTCTGCATGCTGGCTAACTGTGTAATTTTGTGCAGCTAACAATGAGGCAGTGTCAGATTGCTTAGAGAAATAGAGCTCATGCTTCAGCACCTAAAACACTCTATAAGAGCTACCCTAATGATGGTGGTTTAACATTGCAACTTAGTAGTAGTTTCTCAGCAACTGAAGATTTATAAAAGTGAGCTAAATTTAATATATACATTATACATTTTCTATAGCTGGAGCAGCAGCTATAGAAAGCTAGCAGAAAAGCAGCAAAGTATTCATACCCTGTAAACTGTCAAATTGTCTCACGTTACAACCACAAACTTCAATGTATTTTATTGGGATTGTATGTGACTGACCAGCCCAAAGTAGTGCATGATTGTCATGTTTTGTGGAGAAGATAGAATCAGTCATTGGCACAAGATAGGTAGAATCCATCTTAAGTTATTTAAAAACCAAAAAATGCAAACTTACAAATAGGAGGCAAAATGGAGGAGGAAAATGCAGGAGAAAAATGACCACACCTGCAGAAGTCATGGAGCACAACAGGATAAGCCAGCACTGACTAACAAGAGATCTAGAAATCTAAATGCTGGGAGGAGTGATTACTGGATGTGCAACCGGTGTGTAATTACTGAATGACTTCAGCTGTGAGGAAGAAAGAGGGTAGAGATAACAGTGGGGAGCCAATGGGAGAGAATGGCTAAAAACAAGTACACACAAAGAAACCTGGACATGGAGATAAGAATCTACTACAAACCCAAACATAAAGACTATAAACCAAACACAAGTGAATTACAAGAAGAGACACAACTGTGATTGAACAGATCATAATATCAAATAAAAATGTGCCACATGATGGTACATTTGCAGTTGTGCCATGCTCTTTCTATTTTCAGATGATGGATTGAGTAACATGAAGGCTTTGACAGTGATCTGTGGAATGTTTAAAGCGTGGCATATTGATTTATAAACTAACCCTGTTTTAAAGGTTTCCACATCTCTCTCTCTCTGACCTGCCTGCTGTATTCCTTAGTCTTCATGATGCAGTTTGTCCACTAAAGTTCTCTATCAAACCTCTGTGGCCTTCACAGCTGTATTTATACTGAGATTAAATCCAACACACTCTGACTGTATTTACAACTTAAGCCCGATACATACTCCGCAAGAACAGAGAAATTTGTTCTCTCTCCCAGGGCGCCCGTCTGTTTTGAAGCTTGTTCTCGATATATATTCTTGGTAGAAAATTTTTTATTGTTTGGTGTGGGTGGGTGTGCTGCAGCCACAGACACTTATGAAGACATTCTGATGGTTCTGCACTTTAGGTCTTGTGAAGTATGAAATGTCCTTGCAAGTAAGAACTTCTTTCTTGTTCTTGCAGCCCTGGCAGAAAGAGCACATTTCTCTGTTCCTACAGAGTATGCAGAAGCCTTTAGGTGAAGGGTAAAGGCTATTTGCTGTGCTGGATTTTATTTAGGGGTATCAGAGTTTAAAAACAAAAGGACCTCAAACTTTTCAGATTTTTAATTGTTAAATATTTTGAAAAACACATAATTTTCTTTCCACTATTTTATAGTGGGGGTGGGAATACTTTTGCAAGGCATTGCATTTTCACCAAGGTAATCTTAAATTGAGAGTACAGACTGATTGAGAGGTCAGAGATATGTGCTTTTATCAGACACAAAGACGCATTAACTGTGCTGCATTAGTTTTAGATCGCCACCTCTGGATCTTAGCTGCCATCAGTTAGTTTAGGAAATCAATGATAAACTAGGCTTTTATCCTGAAAGAATGCAGCCCGTAATCCGAGCATCAAAATTTGTACCACGCCATTACTTATTAGGTGGTATCTCTAGTATTATGAGCTGAAATAATTAACTTGAGCCAACCATGGGGTAAAGGTGTTCATGGTACATCTGGAGGCTAAGCCAGTTAAACTGGGGCTAATAATGAAATCAGATACAGTCCTTGCTTTGGGTGGGTCACATGCTGCTCAGCCTGGTCATGGCTTGGTTTGACAATTAAGATGCAGCATTGAGTAGCAAAATTATCCACAGGTAATTACTCCCTTCTCTCCAATGATACATTAGGCAAAGTGTCCTAAAAATATAATTATGTGCAGATAATGCTGGAAGCCTGAAAGTAGAAATTTATAAGCTGTATTTTGTCAGTGTGATTGTAAATTGATTATTCTCTCAATAAGCTTAAAGTATAAAAAGACTGAAATCTTAACAAATGGACTTCACCCTCTTGTTTGTAATGTAGAACACTGAAAACCATAATGAAAGAGAAAGAGCTAAAAAAAAAATAAAAAAGGGAAGGGTGTACATGTTTGTGTAAGTGTGTGTGTGTGCGTGTGTGTAAGAGTGGCCCATATTTTTTTTGTCATCGCCTTAAGGGCTGAGCACAGTCACCTCCAGCACTGCAACCTACTTTTTACACCCTCCTCAGGAAATAAACGGCTCAGTGTCCAGAACTCAAATCCAATCTGTTTTATGCGACACCATTGTCATTTTCACTCTGAGCCAAGTCTGAGAACAGCCTTCAGTTAGTCCTCATGTTCTATTATTGACTGCGAGCACATAAATTACTGCTAAATAAACATGTTGATACACAGCCAAAAACAGATGAACACATTGCACCATACTGCCGATGTATAAACCTCTGTGCTTCATTAGAAAATATCATTTCATGCCTCCATGTGTATTCTTTAATAATAATACACTTCTTTAATAATACACTTGCTACTGTGCGGGGAGGTTTGTTTTATATGAATGTTATCAGCTAGATTCACTCGAGGCAGATATGAAAATAAAATCATTCCCCTAACTAACATCTTTTCCTATCTCAACATTCTTATTGATAAATGTATCACTTCTACATCTGCACTTTAAATTGAATTGTAGAACCTTGGGATGCAAATTAAAGACCCTCAAAATGTATTCAAATCATGATGGGAAGTGGAAAACCGAAAGGCACTTAGCAGAAGTATTGAAGTTTTGCTCGGCTGCTTTTGTGAAGCCCTAAGAGCTATATTTAAATGCTTCTGTCAACATCTGATGACATTTATTAATCCCATACAAATGTTTACCAATAAAGATAGACTAATTTGAAATAATTTTTTGCTCCTTGAACTCTCAAATTTAATTCTTTCACATGTATTGACTCTTGGTGCTATTTTCTTTAAGATATCACCATCACTGGTAGAATTAATTTCATTATATGCACTGACATTCTTTGTGGACGATATGTCTCAATTTTTCAAATGAGGTCCATCTGCCTACTTCTCTGTTTGATTTCCTGCCTGGCTTTAAAAAGTTATTTCCCATATAGATGTTCAGGTGAATATCTACCAAAATGTGACAAAGATGTATAAGTTTCATAAATTGTTAGTGAATGGGATCTAGTGATAGAGAGGAAACTTATAAAATATTGATTTACTTGTAAGATTTACGTGTAAGTGCATAAGCACCAGTCTTGCAGATGTGGAATTCTAAAAGTAATAATTCAGTGTTGAGATAATAACTGCACAAATAGGAACAAGTATATTATTAGAAATGATTAAATTCTATCTTTTATATATTGTATAAGCCCATTCTGATGCTAAAGTAATAATAAACAAATATTCCAAATCATAATTTTGACTTAGCTAGCTCATAATTATGAGAGACATGACCATATTTCTAAATACATAGCAATTTTTTTCTCACTGTCTGACATTAATTCAAATCTTTCTTCTTTTGAGTATTCTTTCAAAAGCATCTGGAATTTTGGCCCTTTCTTCCTGACAGAACTTGTGCAACTGAGTTGGCTAGCATGTCAATATTTCCATATAATTTCCTTTCCTCATGATGGCATCAAAAGTCATTTTCAAAAAATTCAAATATTCATTCCAATGAAGCTTGTTTGTCAGATTAAAAGTAGCTTTTGAAAATAACAACCATTAACATACTTTTCATTAACCCCATTCAGGGGTTGGACAATGAAACTGAAACACCTGGTTTTAGACCACAATAATTTATTAGTATGGTGTAGGGCCTCCTTTTGCAGCCAATACAGCGTCAATTCGTCTTGGGAATGACATATACAAGTCCTGCACAGTGGTCAGAGGGATTTTAAGCCCTTCTTCTTGCAGTATAGTGGCCAGGTCACTACGTGATACTGGTCGAGGAAAATGTTTCCTGACTCGCTCCTCCAAAACACCCCAAAGTGGCTCAATAATATTTAGATCTGGTGACTGTGCAGGCCATGGGAGATGTTCAACTTCACTTTCATGTTCATCAAACCAATCTTTCACCAGTCTTGCTGTGTGTATTGGTGCATTGTCATCCTGATACACGGCACCACCTTCAGGATACAATGTTTGAACCATTGGATGCACATGGTCCTCAAGAATGGTTCGGTAGTCCTTGGCAGTGACGCGCCCATCTAGCACAAGTATTGGGCCAAGGGAATGCCATGATATGGCATCCCAAACCATCACTGATCCACCCCCATGCTTCACTCGGGGCATGCAACAGTCTGGGTGGTACACTTCTTTGGGGCTTCTCCACACCGTAACTCTCCCGGATGTGGGGAAAACAGTAAAGGTGGACTCATCAGAGAACAATACATGTTTCACATTGTTCACAGCCCAAGATTTGCGCTCCTTGCACCATTCAAACCAACGTTTGGTATTGGCATGAGTGACCAAAGGTTTGGCTATAGCAGCCCGGCCGTGTATATTGACCCTGTGGAGCTCCCAACGGACAGTTCTGGTGGAAACAGGAGAGTTGAGGTGCACATTTATTTCTGCTGTGATTTGGGCAGCCGTGGTTTTATGTTTTTTGGATACAATCCAGGTTCCACAGTTAATCCTGTTGGATGTGGTTCGTCCTTCTTGGTGGTATGTTGACATTACCCTGGATACCGTGGCTCTTGATACATCACAAAGACTTGCTGTCTTGGTCACAGATGCGCCAGCAAGACGTGCACCAACAATTTGTCCTCTTTTGAACTCTGGTATGTCACCCATAATGTTGTGTGCATTTCAATATTTTGAGCAAAACTGTGCTGTTACCCTCCTAATTGAACCTTCACACTCTGCCCTTACTGGTGCAATGTGCAATCAGTGAAGACTGGCTACCAGGCTGGTCCAATTTAGCCATGAAACCTCCCACACTACAATGACAGGTGTTTCAGTTTCATTGTCCAACCACTGTATTTCTGGATTAAAAATGTTTATTGGATTGGGCTGATGTAATATTCTAATGTTAAATGTGGC
Source organism: Crenichthys baileyi (assembly GCA_036173005.1). Lineage (NCBI taxonomy): Eukaryota > Metazoa > Chordata > Actinopteri > Cyprinodontiformes > Goodeidae > Crenichthys > Crenichthys baileyi. Next base: position 151,328 of record JAHHUM010003034.1, read on the forward strand.
GCCTTCATTAGCTGTAAGTAGAAACTCATTATGATTATCAGAAATAAAGGCTTAAAAACATCAGTCGATGTCTCATTAATCTATATATTGTGTTTCACTTAGTGAATTGAGTTACTAAACACATGGTGTTTGCATGGTGCTTATATGTGCCTATAACTTTACACAGATGAAAGTGACACCTTCATTCATCTAAAAATTTAATCCAAGGAAGAACCAGACTTGTGGAGGTCCACATTTCTCTTACTGGTATTTCAGTTGCTTTATTTGGTATTACCACCATATAACAGAAGGAAGCAGCGTGCTTGAGGTGTTGCCTTGAAAGACATCTACAGGTGTGCCACCAATTAACTCAAATATTGTGAATGAAACCTTATCAGGGCTTACAAAGGTATGTTATCATTTATGGCTTAGCCAAGTCATAATTATGTATTGTTGTCTCAACATAGTTAAGTCATAATTAAACAACACATTTAAATAATTGCATGACAGCCAAGTCTTAATTATGAAATATGGAATACTTTTTAGTATTCTAGTGTCAAAATGGTCTTACACAGTCACAAGTCTCTAACAGAGAAAAAATATCTCTTGTAATTTTATATTTTATATAGAAATGCCTTTAAGACATGAACAACAAACATATAGTGCTTTTGCACAAGGAGTTCAGCTGTACTTACAATGTGTACCTAATAAAGTTAGCGCTTTAATATCTCACACAATTCCTTCTTATAGTGTTGATGGTACTGCAGTATCTTTAGCAAAACCTGGCAATGGAACCGTTTCTTTCTGTCCCACTGAGATCTGTAAACTAGATAAACCTCCAAAAGAAGATTGGACCAAGTTTCATTTTCAAGTACTGATGTTACCACTGCTGCTTTTAATAAACAGTCTCAACATGTTTTTTTTTATATATTAATAACACACAAACATGTTTTAGCATATCATTCTGTATAAAGACATTTGTTTTAATCCCTTTTAAGTTTTAGAAATAATGGAATGGGTAAATCTACAATACATCTGAAACACTACACTGGTACATGACTGGTTAATTTAAATCCAAGGTTGACAAGATTCCAACAATTTTTGCTCACAAATACAGCAATTCCTAGTTGGTGTAAAGAGTTTGTAACAGCTAAATACCCTGAGGTACAACCCTGCATATTTTAAAATCAGCCAACTAAATCAGCTTATAAAACAATATTCCATCAGAAACTTTTCACTTAAGAGCCAAGTGCTTCTTTAACAGTCAAGAGAAGCAATTAAAAGTTAGCAGAGAGCTAACTAACACCCAGTGGAGCAAAATCGATGAGCGGCACCCTGCATGGACAAATCACTGAAATGAGCGTGGAAAACCAGCCAGCGGACATGAAAGTACAAGACACATGACAGAGCAAATGGTTTGGAAAATGCTGTGGATAAATGAGGATAAAAGGCTGTAGCTCTCTTTAACACCGGTTTATTTACCTTGCTCTTAGATAACATGATAACTTGAATATTTGAAGCCGAGATGCACGATATTTTCCTAAGGAGAGTCATATTGATTGGTGGGCTTTAGGTGGGTTCAAAGACAAGTGTGAAAATTATAGTCCTGCTCTGTTAAATAAACCCTAGTATTAGGACATTTCAATTGAAGTATCCAAATTATTTTTGATTCATACAGCTTTGCCATCTTACAAACAGTAGCAGAACATGACTTATTGCTTGAGTAAATTTTATTATGGAGGAAATAAACTACCAAACACACTCATAACAGCTATATGCCATAAAGGTTGCCAGATGGCCATAGAGGAAATAAAAAAAACAACAACAAAGAATAAAAGGATCAACAGTGTCCAAGGAAGATTGTCTAACTTCCTGTCTCAGCTAGCTGGACTGCAGTGCTAATACTAACTACAATGTAAACAGAAAAAAACAAAAAAAGGACTAAGCAGTATGATTATTTTTTTTATTTTTGTCCTTTCCTAAAACAGGGCTACAGATGACAACATTTTGTTCGCATGTCAAAAATCCTCAGACTTTTGAAAGAATTGCTGATGGAATAATGACTAAGACCTTCCTTTCAAGCAGATTAAGTTATAGATGCCCAGCTAGCATCTGTAAAAGTATTGACAGTAGGCTTAGACCTCAATCTCGCTCAAGGACTGTCCTAGAGATTTCCAAAAACAAGAAAACAATAAACCACCATTCCTTTAGGAAATATTGCAGAAACAATAACAGAGACTAACCTAATGTAAAATGATGTGAGCTGACACAGACATTGTTTGTTGCTGATTCACGTAAGCTCGCCTGAGCTATTTTATGACAACCAAATCATCATAGTGTCCTCATAATTTCTGTTTACTCATCCTGGTTTGTAACCTTGAGTGGTAAATGATGGTATGTTTTATTTCAATGTTTTTGTCTCTGATTGCAAAAGTTTACATCACCTTAAAAACCAAATTTTGCACAAAAACAACCTATGCGGCTTCACTCCAGCAGTACTGTCTGGTTTGGGCTTGGTTCTGTATGCCCTCCCGAGCGACTTACTGTTGCAAACCCCATGAGCAGTGATTCAGTTACAGCTGTGTTGTTTTCATTTCTCTCCTTCTCTGTGAAAATGTCACACCTAATAACAATTCTGTTAGCACTTCCAAAATGAAAAAAAAATTTAGTGTTCTTGAGTTGTTACATGCCTGGAATGTGAGGTACATTTCACTGATGTTCTCTGCAAACTGATGAAAAACATACTTGTGTTTTCCAGGTAATACTCAACACTAGCAGCAGCTGTTTCTGTGGATATTAAGCCAAACTGTCATTTAGACAAAATAGCTCAATACCATTTTCTCAAAATGTCCTCTGACTAAATTACTGCTTAGAGCCTGTGAATCACTTTTTTCCCTCCCCTCACTCCGCAGAGTGGCATCATCTATCACTTTTGCAGAAATGAGCAACCTAATGGAACCTCTTAGCTTTAACAAACACCACCACTGAAGAATGTTCTATTTGCATCAGGCCATTGTTTGATCCATAAAAGAAAGGAGGAAAAAGATGGAGGAGCGGTTAGAGGAAAAAAAAAGTCTTTGCCTCCTATTGAAGACAGTCGTCTTGGCAAAGGAGTAAACAATGCTGCTCTGCATTTAGCTTAGAGACTTCATGGACCCATCGCTATGGCAACCTCATTTTCCAGTCATATCTTTAATGAAAAGGTAATGAGAGAAACATAACGGTCGCAACTTCATTACCAGAGTAAGATTTAGTAATAAAAACTAAATCAGTGTGTCTTTCATTCGAAGGAGCCGCAGCAGAAGCGTGAGCAGGGCAGCTGCACACTGCAGCTACAAAAACAGACTCTGGTCATTAGGAATGTGGAAACATATGCCTGGTCAGCGTCAGATCAGACAACATGTGTCTCATTACAGACTAAATCACCTCTTGTTTACCTTTCTCGAAGAAAAGGAACCTCAACGTGTTAATTATGTGTCTGGTCATGAAACACATTGTAGGTTGTTCAGTCTGTAACCTTTACAATTAAAAGAGCTGCTTTTACCGCTGCCCCAATTAATAAATACTTTGTCATGTCTTCACACTTCCTTAGCTTGTCATCTTTTCTTAAATAAAATTTCTTATAGACGATAGAGGAAACTCCAAATTAAAAGCACAACAACAGAAAATCCCAAAGTGCAAAATAAATAAAAAATAAATAAATAAAAAGTTTTTATGTTACAAAAGCTACACGAAAATGTACACTACAGCTTGAAGTGTGTGATTAATGTTTCATGCCACTTATGAGTAAAAGACTTCCAGATTGAGCCCTTCGTCTGAGCAGGTGCAACTGTTGGATAAAGACAATCCAAAAGCCAAGAACGCACACAATGGGAGGAAGCAAAAACATAAAAAACACTCATGATAAGAGACTTTAAAATAAACTGGGAAGTACCTGAAAGAGGAACGCAGGATGCAGAAAGGGGTAAATAGATAGATGTGGACAGATAAACACAAGATTGATGACAGTTGCACGAGAAAACCTGTAGAAAAAAAGAAAAACTGACATATTCAACCCATGACAAGCACCTTTAAGCTACATATAAAATGTCTTAAAAATGCAAAAATGTATTGTTGTAATATTCTGTTCATGTTCAAAAGATAATGAACCATCTTTCAGTTACTTTATACAGGTGCTTCTCAGTAAGTCAGATTGTTTGGTTTAGTAATTCAATTCCTAAATTCCTAAATAGATTATTTATACACAGAGGTATGTTTCAATCAATTATTTCTGTTAGCTGTGATGTATATGGCTTACATTGAATGAAAACCCAAAATTATGTGTCTTTGAAAACTAGAAAAATCATATCTCGTACTCGTACTCGCACTCGTACTTGTCGTCTTCCGCTTTATCCGGAAACCAGGTCGTGGGGGTAGCAGACTCAGCAGAGACACCTTGATGTCCCTCTCCCTAGACACCTCCTCCAGAGGGGAGCCCTAAGTTCCCAGGCCAGCAGACAGACATAATCCCTCCAGTGTGTCCTGGGCCGTCCCCTGGGCCTCTTCCCGGTGGGACGTGCCTGGAACACCACCCGAGGAAGGCGTCCAGCTCAACTGGCTCCTCTCGATATGGAGGAGCAGCGGCTCTACTCCGAGCCCCTGCCGGATGGCAGAGCTCCTCACCCTATCTCTAAGGGAGTGCCCGGCCACCATACGGAGGAAGCTCATTTCAGCCGCTTGTATCCAGGATCTCGTTCTTTTGGTCATGACCCAAAGTTCATGGCCATAGGTGAGGGTAGGTGCGTAGACCGACTGGTAAATCGAGAGCTTCGCTTTTCGGCTCAGCTCTCTCTTTACCACAACGGACGGGCACAGCGTCCCCATTACTGCGGCAGCCGCACCGATCCGTCTGTCGATCTCCCGCTCCATTCTTCCCTCACTCGTGAACAAGACCGTGAGATACTTAAACTCCTCCATTTGAGGCAGGAACTCCCCTCCAACCTGAAGAGGACAAGGCACCCTTTTCCGGTCGAGAACCATGGCCTCAGACTTGGAGGAGCGGATCTTCATCCCAGCTGCTTTACACTCGGCTGCGAACCGCCCCAGCGCATGCTGTAGGTCTTGGCTAGAGGGGGCCAGCAGGACCACGTCATCTGCAAAAATAAGAGACGAAATCCTCTGGTCCCCAAACCAGACCCCCTCCGGCACCTTGGCTGCGCCTAGAAATCCTGTCCATAAAAGTTATGAACAGGACCGGTGACAAAGGGCAGCCCTGCCAGAGTCCAACATGTACCGGGAACAGGTCCGACCTAGTGCCGGCAATGAAGACCAAACTCCTGCTCCGCTTGTACAGAGACCGGATGGCCCCTAATAAAAGGCCCCCGATTCCATACTCCTGGAGCACCCCCCACAGGGCATCACGAGGGGCACAGTCGAATGCTTCCTCCAAGTCCACAAAACACATGTGGACCGGTTGGGCAAAGTCCCATGAACCCTCGAGTATCCTGTAGAGAGTATAGAGCTGGTCCAGTGTTCCACGGCCGGGACGAAAACCAGACTGCTCCTCCTGAAGCCGAGGTTCGACTATCGGCCAGACTCTCCTCTCCAATACCAATAAATAAACTCAAATGATATGATTTTTCCCTCCTTGAACCGCCACGTTAACGTGGTGGAGGGGTTTGAGTGCTCGAATGATCCTAGAGGCTATGTTGTCTGGGGCTTAAATGCCCCTGGTAGGGTCTCCCATGGCAAACAGGCTCTAGGTGACGGGTCAGGCAAAGAGCCGTTCAAGACACCTTCATGAGGACTACTAAATCGAGGCACGTGACGTCGCCCGGTACGGCGGAGCCAGGTTCCCACCTTGGAGCCAGGCCTGGGGTCGGGACTCATCGGAGAGCGCCTGGTGGCTAGGTTGCTCCTCGCGGGACCTGGCCAAGTCCAAACAAGAGACGCGAGACCATCCCCCAGTGGGCCCACCACCTGCAGGGGGAACCGTGAGGGACCGGTGCAAAGAGGATTGGGCGGCGGACGAAGGTGGAGACCTCAGTGGCCCGATCCCCGGATGCTTGGGCTGGCTCTAGGGACGAGGAGTGTCACCTCGTTGGGGGGGAAGGAGCCTGAGTTTGTGCGGGAGGTTGAGAGATATCGACTAGAAATAGCTGTGCTCGCGCCCACGCACGGCGTGGGCTCTGGAACCCATCTCCTTGAGAGGGGCTGGACTCTCTTCTACTCTGGAGTGGCCCACGGTGAGAGTCAGCGGGCTGATGTGGGTTTGCTTGTTGCCCCCCAGCTCAGCCGTCTCGTGTTTGGGTTTACCCCAGTGGATGAGAGGGTCGCATCCCTGCGCCTTCGTGTTGGGGATAGGTCTCTGACTGTCGTTTTGGCCTACGGGCCGAGCGGTAGTGCAGAGTACCCGGCCTTCTTGGCGTCCCTGTCGGGGGTGCTGGATAGTGCCCCTCCCGGGGACTCCATTATTCTGCTGGGGGACTTCAACGCCCACGTGGGAGACAACAGTGACCCCTGGAGAGGCGTGATCAGGAGGAATGGCCTCCCCTATCTGAATCCGAGTGGCATTTTGTTATTGGACTTCTGTGCTAGTCACGGATTGTCCATAATGAACACAATGTTCTTCACTTTGCAAGACAGATCCATTCTAGAATCAAAATAAACATTTAATCTAATCAGATACAGATTCAGTTACATACATTCCAACTGGGCCCTACGTATAGTAAAATATAGTCCATCTTAGTTTTTAAACCAAAAGTTCTCTATCTAATGAAGCTTAGCTGAGTCAGTGGCCTCTCCTCCTGGGCAAGCATGTGGTAAAAGTGAAAAGGATCAACTTCCTTTTAACAGAAAGAAATCTCCAGTAACCTACTGGCTACTGACTACACAGTTGTCTGGCAGGTAGCAATTGACACCCTCCACAAGGGTGTTAAGCTTGAAAAATCACTGTATAATAAACTGATTGATTACAGAGTGCAGTATACAAACATATTATTGGAAAGTTTCATAGAAATGAAAAGCGTCGTAAAAAATTATGGGTCAGCAACACAAATAACTGCAGCAGGACTGTAAATCAAAGCCCGCTAAAGAGTTTGGGTGAGATTCACAAGCTTTGGACTGCTGCTTGAGTCAGTGCTTCAAGAGCCACCACACAAAGATGTATCAAGGACATGGGCTGCAACTGTTGCATTCCTTGTGATAACCTGGATCTTCTGACCTGGGAAAAGAAGGAATAGGACTGGACCCTTGCTCAGGGGTTCAAAGTCCCTTTTTCAAATGAAAGCAAATATTGCCTTTTATTTGAAAATCAAGGTGTCAGAGTCAGGAAGAAGAGTGGGGAGGAAGAAAATCCATTTTTAGTTCTAGTGTGAAGTTTCCACATTTAATAATTATTTCTAGAGCCATGTCATTTATTGCTGTTGGTCCACTGTTTCTATTCGAGTCCAAAATCAATAACTGCCTTAATAACTATGTTCTGACTGTGTTGATTGACCAGCAAACTGGCCTGACCAAGACCCCACAGAGAGTCTATAGAGTACTGTCAAGAGGAAGATGCAGGACACCAGACTCAACAATGCAGACGAGTTGAAGGCCTCAGCTCTTCTGCAAAGCCTGTTGCTCTTCAACACCTCAGCAGAGCTACAGGCTAATTAGACCACGCTGCACTGATGCAGCAGTCATGCAATAAGAGACCTGACAAGTTTTAAGTGCGTATACTGTACAGTAGATTGACATTATTCATTTATGTATTGAAAGTAATTTTGGAGTAATGTCCTAATTTTCTGAAAAACTGAATCTGGGGCTTTCATTAGTTCAAGCCCTAATCTTCAAATATAACTACTCAGTCAAATCCATCACTCTGTGGGTGATGAATCTACACAATGTTTTAAATCTACAATATACAATACAAGCCAAGATTCCATGCAGTACCTAAGTGGATGGGGAAGAGAGAATTATAAATAATCAACTGGATGTCTGTGTTAGTCTTTGCATTTTACACCATGTGGGGGATCGCCTTTTTTATACACAAGATGTAAACTTCATTATGTTTGTTATGTGACCTCTGGAAGGAATTACCCTTCAGAAAATGAGATGCAGTCGTTCTCCTTCCCCTCTCCAGCCAAACCGAATTGGTAAATATGCGTCACATTAGTATCCGCTGCAGCAGTTTTACTTTGTCGTCCTCACCTCATTATTACGGTAACCTTGCAATCTGGCCAATTTTTTGTCCTTAATGATGCATGGTATTCTGAAAGTAATTTTTAATCATGACCAGGGAGATCCAGCTGCCAGGTATCAAAGCCCTTGGCTGCCTTTGGCGGTGCAGTACTCATGTCACACAAAGTCCGCCTGGTAGCCAGCCTCTTTCTTACCTCCTCCCCCCACAGCTGTCAAAAATCTTCCATGCATAATTAGGCGGAGTCCTCGGAGAATAGCAGAGATTTAATTTTTTTAAGACAAGAATATTAAAGAGGTGCTGTTTAATTTATTATTGTCTTCTAAAGAGAAGAGGCTGCTTTTGGTGTCGAACCTCAACAGAACCTTGGCTGGTATCGTTCCTAATGTCTTCATGATTTAATCCCTGCTTAGATTTATTCATCCTGTGCTGCAGTTTATTTCTAACACTCTGTCTTTTGAAACAAGCAAACAGGCTCAATGAAAACTGACTCAGTTATTACCAAAATGAAAAGAATGATAAGAATGATGCCATGGGCTACAACTTAGATCTGAATACATTTAAGGATAATTATGCACACCGAGCTTCAGAGTTTTAGAGCCAAAACCGAGACAGTCTGGGTTCAGAAAGAATCAGCAGAGCAGCAGAAGGATCAGACTGCGTGAATACATTCTTGCCTTATTGTCCACTCATTACTGGCAGTTCTGGCAGCACCTTCATTATTATGCAGCAGTCAACACAGGTTTAACAAAGAGAAATCTGTCTTGCATTTGTTTATCTTGTTGAGAAGAGTCTGACACTACAATGTGGACAGGGGCTCAGGTGGATGGACCTTAGAGCCCATTGCTTGCACACATTTACCATTTTTCTACTTCTAAGCCTTCCAGTGTGTGTAGCGTTTTACTCTTCACTAATCAAAGAAACTGCTGCAATTCCAAGGTGGCATGTATTTTATCTATATTAGATTTCGTTTTTAGAGAAAGTATCCTGATTTCTTTTGCATGTTTTGGAACCTCATATCATTTTTTTTTGTTCAAAACAAAGTACAGTCAACAGAGGTTTTAACGGTATTGTGCAAAAGTTATAAACCACCAACAATTCTTTACACTTTCCTTCCAGTGAGCCAGACTTTCTTGTAGCCTTCTAAAATAGTAATTCCTTAAGGCTCTCTGAAGGTCACTCAAGGCTTTTTTGCACTTGGGCTGCCTTTTCACTGGTTTGTTGTCTCCTCCTTGTTCCTGTTTCAAGACAACCCTTGAAACACATTCAAAAAGCCTGAAACTCCTAAGGATAAATGTACTAACTTTATATATATATTTATACTGTACATATGTATATATATATATTTTTCCTAGTCATACTAATCACTAAACCCGCTTTACAATGGAACCACATTTGCCCAGTCACACTCGGTCATACACCAATTGGTGGGCGACTTGGGGTGAAGTGCCTTGCCCAGGGGCACACTGACATATGGCATGAAGGAAGGAGGAATCAAACCCACATATTTTACAATTGCTAGACTACTACTCTTCCTATTAAGCCACAGTTGGGGCTACCAAAGAACATAAAACTAGTTTATACACTCTTGCTTTTATAAAAGTCCAGGTTTTGCTGCATAAAAAAATTTGACCATGATAAATCATTGCAATTTTTTTAAAGCATGTAATGTGACATATGTAGCATTTGAAACACCAATAAATCTGACCTTACTGAAGACAAATCACATATCCACTACTTGCAAATGTCCTTTATCAGGACGTTATGCTGAGCTCAAATAGTCTTTTATCCTGCAGATGAGGGTCATTAAATGCAAATTTTAAGTGTTTATATAGATGCATGTCAATATATGGCAAATCATGCTCTTTAAAACAATCTTTCTATGTTAGGGAACTTAGTAAGCTTTTGAAACAAAGACAACCTTGTCTTTTCACTGCTTGGAATATTTCAGTGCATGTTTTAGAGTTTGACTTCTGCTTCCAGAAAGTTCTCTTTGTTTATTTTGGATGATGTAAACAAAAAGATAAAAAAACCCAATAGAATATATTATTCTTGATGACTTTCTTAATGGCTATGTAAAGCAACATGGGAAATTTCCAAAAGTTCCTCTGATGGGGTCATGTGCTCTGAATCTGAGTCAGACAAAGATTTATGGAGTCAGGACGAGAAAATGATGGACTGACAGTCTAATATCTTGATTTGGCAATATCATCCCCCCAACCTTACAAGTTATGCTTATCTCTCTGATTGTGATAATATCTTTAGTACTGAGCCCTCTTCAGATATATTTTGTCCGATTTAGATCTAGACTTTGGTCCAGGTTAATTCAAAACTTTAATTTTCTTCTGGTGAACGCATTCTTTTGTTCATCTACATATTCCAGGAGACACCTGAAGGGTTTGGATAAAAACTAACTGGTGTTCAGAGCTGTTCATGATTTCACCCACGGTGCAGAAAGTCTAGCTCCATCTGAAGTAACCCCAGACCATGAGGCCCCCATCATCATATTTCCCAATGGGCATGATGTTCTTTTAGTGTTCTCTCTTTACTCGGTGTTCATTTATAATGATGTGTTTTTTTTTTGTAATCCTCTCCTTGCTGATACCTTGGTATGACATGATAACTTTAATTCTTTTTAACCTCTGGGCAGGTTTGGCTGAAGAATGTTAAAAATGAACAAATGTCAAGAGAATCCTACTAGTACAGCTGAGCTAAATTTTTTGGGCTAGATTTAATATGATGGCAGATGTGTAGAATAATAAAACCAGACCAATAAAAACACATTTTTAATACAGAAATGTGGGCTTAATGAAAAGAATTTATAATACTGGACTGTAGATCCAAGTTGATTGATTTTACAGCAAAGTCGGATGAGTGCATTTCAAAATGGTTCGGTTCAATAGAAGCTAAAAACTGTTGAATAACTTTAGACTCCAGCGATCCAAAGAAATTAAAGAATACTTTCTGTTCTCAGGAACAGATTTGGCAGCAGTAACGTATTTTTTCCACCATTTTTCTCAAAAGCTTTGTTTAAGGACGAGGGTGTGGTACTGGGCTTGTCCTTGACCTCTCTATGAACCGGATGCATCATGAGTCTCTCGGTGAGGAGATTAAAATCATCCTGCAAGAACTAAACGCTGCAGGAACAACAGCAAAAAAAATTTAAAATAAATAAATAAAAAAGATTGTGGCCACAACTTCCTCCAGCAACACTTATCTGAGGCTGTTTGACAATTTTGTCTGCATTCACTATTGCTTATCTCACCATGCATACTATCTCTGTTTTTCTGTTCAGTTTCATGTCAGGGCAACAAATATGGCCAGTGCTGAATCATTTTTCTTTTCCCTTTATCTCTTTGACAGACTTAAAAGATATGAATGTGTTTTATATCTTCAGGGCATAATCACTGGAAACTCTGGCTTCCCACTGTACATGCAGGGAGTGCGAGGAGTGCTGCACTCTTGTCTTAATGCAGACAGCAGGTGCAGATGGTTATAGGCAGGTGCTCTGTGAAAAAAAGAAAGAGGGAAAAAAAGGAGGGATGGAAAAAAAGAACAAGCACCTGGTCCCTCTGTTGTAGCAGTCTGGGGCTGCTCTCAGCGTGATTAGCTTTGTTTCTTTAACGGAGCGCAGCAAAGAACAAGACCTACAACTTCATTAGTGTTGGCGCACAGCTCCACTTCCTGTGCTTTTGTTCTGGACTTGACTGCAGTAAGTTAGAACAGTTGGAGAGGGGTGTAAATAAAGGTATTCTCTTTTCTTGAGCAGCGCAAGAAGAATTGAGCTGTAATCTAATGCATACTTCACAAAGCCTCTGGCTGATTTCACAAGCCTGTGTGCAGAAAGTAAAAGAAAGACCCCATAGAGCTAACCTGCGATAAGGGGTAAGATCACTCTAAATAAAACTTGGCTGATACTCTGACCCCCTCCTAACTTTTGTTGTTCGAGCTTCAGAATGAAGCTAATTTTGGGCCAACTATGTTGATGTTTTAGAAGCAACAAAAATAGGCAAATGTAAGAATTTTTGCAAGTTTTGACAAGGGACAAATTGTGATAGCTAGACGCCTGCGTCAGAGCATCTCCAGAACTGTAGCTCTTGTAAAGTTTTCACAGTCTGCAATGGTAAGTATCTATAAATTATGATCCAAAGAAGGAACGGTGATAAACTGGTGACAGGGTCATGGGCAGGGAATGCTCACTGATGTACATAAGGCTGACCTGCCTCAACTCTACCACCTTCCAAAAGCACCAACAATAGGCATATTATACTGTATATCATGTGGATGGACGGGTGCACAATTGTTTTGTGGAAGAAATGTTATTAATTGCTATTGACTATTAGTGTTAGAGCTAATAAACAATTAGTCAGTCAGTCAGTCATTTTCTACCGCTTCTTTCAAAGCTATTAAACACTCACTTCAAAAATTATCTGGTTAAAAAAAAAAATAAAAAAATATATTAAAACAAAATAAAACTTTTATAACATCCTTTATCAGCTAGCTGTACTTTAGTGTTAATGCTGGCATGTATGTAAACAGATCAAAAAGTGGAAATTCTATCAACACATAAAATGATTACTTGCTCCAAATGAGTTGTGCTTGTGAAATGTGTTGCCCAACATACAAGCATGTACAACACTGAGCGAGTGCCACTGTTAGAACAAGTGGCTGATGTGCATGCAGAAAAGTATCAAGGTGGCTGCCCTTATTTGGACCAGAAATGTTCCTGCCTCAGAATGGTCTTTGATGAGCAGATATTAAACCAATAACATCATACATTTTATTGAAGAAAAAAAGACATTTAACTGTATGTCTAACACACCTCAATTAGCTTTTCCTTTACCTTCTATTTATTTCAGTTTTTTCTCATCTACAGAAGGTTAACAGGAATCTAGACTGTCATGGTTTCCATCATTTAGAAATAGAGGCACCGTACCTCTTGCTAATACTGTGAAAATTCTCATGTTACATAATGACAGATTAGGTTTCAGCTGTGGTATTTTCACAACTATATTTCTATTATCTCTAATAAAAAATACAATTTGCTGTTGGTTATATAATATTACTGTAGAGGTGCGCACAACATCCTGCAGCCACTTGGGGATAAGGGGTTGGCTTCAGTCCCTGCAGGCTCTCCCACACTAATGCTGCCACATAGGGAGAAAGTAGATCTGTAAAAGAAAAGTATGGTGCCTTAAAACAGTAATCAAACCATTCATACCTCCTGAACCTTTTCACATTTTGTCACAAGCTGCAATGTGTTTTATGTGGATATTATGTGACATACCACCACAAAGTAGTGCATAAATATGAAGTAGAAAGAAATTTACATTCCGTTTAAGATTTTTATTTTTTTTGCAAACAAACATTGTAAAAGCGTGATGTGAATTTGTATCCAGCCCACCCTCAGTCAATACTTTACAGATCCAGCTTTGTCCCAGCAGATGGAATCATTTTACAACTCTTTGCATAACAGCTCAAGCTTGGTCAGATTGGATAGATAGCATCAGTGAAGATCAGTATTCAAGTCTTGCCACAGATTCCGAATTAGATTTGGGTCTGGACTTTTACTGGGCCATTCCATCACATAAATATGCTGTGATCTACCTCTGACTGAATATTTAGGGTCATTGTGCTACTAAAAGTGAAAAGCATCTCCACAGTCTAATGCTGCCACCACCATGTTTCCCTGTAAGGATGGTGTGTTCAAAGACATGTGCAGTGTTAGCTTTCTTCAAAGCATAGCATTTTGCATGTTGGCCAAAATGTTCAATTTAGGTGTTATCACGCCACAGCACCTTCATCCACAAGTTAATGTCTGAATAAAATAAATTTAAGCTTGTGGTTGTAAAGTGACAAAACGTGGAAAAGTGTAATTCTATAAACAATTTCTGATGTGGAATATATCTTTAAGTGAAATTCAACCTTAAACTACCCAAAAGGTATGCAAAGATTGATATACACATTTGTGACTCTTATCTTCTGAAACTGTCTCATATCTTCAAGGACTAGCAGAGAAAATTACTAATAATTGTGTGTTTGTGTTGTCAGAGTTTGTATGCTCACAATTTGCTTTATTCGTGGGCTGACTTAATCTGCCAGCCAACCATTTAATAATTGAAGGAATTATCAGGCCAATGGATCCAAAGCCCTTCAGAAATGTGTCATGCCCCTGAGCAAAGCCTACAGAAAGGAAAAAAACGTAAGAGAGAGAAAAGAGAAAGAGGGGCCTCCTAATTGGGTGTGTGCACATCGTCTCACACACATAAAAAAAGCTCTGTAGTGTACCACCTACATATGAAGTTACACAGAGGTTGATGATGCCACAAATGGCAAGCTTTGACTGGCACAATATCAATACCTCATAACAGCGGGAGACCACGCACGTCAGATAAATTCACAATTCCCTCCAAATGCAGCTTTGCTATTTTTCCTCCTGTCAGAATGGGTGTTTTTTGATGTAGTTAGATTTCAGCGTGCAGTTTGGCTGCTGTCCCCCTCCTTACAAAGAATGTGACTGACGCAACATTAATCTCCAAACAAAGAAACTGGCAACAATTACTTGGTGCAATTTCAGGGCGATGAGGTGGCAACGTCAGTCCCCATTTTTCACTGCTCCTTCACACACTGCTCCACTTTCTCATTTAGATCAAACTAAACACTCCATAAAGAGGAGGTGAAATAGTACCATCTGAATCTGTGGCACACACTGGAGACTACTTCTTCTTCTTCTCATTTTCTATACAGAACTAAACATAACAGTCATGCCAAAAAGTTTCGAAGCTGCCATAATAAGGTGTGACCTATATGGGAGGGAGCCAAAGCCCAAACTCAGGCTCCAAGCAACATTCTTGCCTATTGGATATTCCAAAATGCACATTAAGAGCTAGAGAGTTTCTCCTCTACAGACATAATTCTCCCCTGGTTGACACACCGCACTTCCTTGGAGCATGGCTTAGAATACATACCGCTTCCTACAAGGCGAAAAGCATGCAATATTTATTTTACTAATTCACTGTTTAGTACATAAAAAAAATTACCAAAAAAAAAAAAAAAAAAAACAACCAGAGGTTGTAACATAATATAATCTTTCTGAGTCTGACATATGAAAAACATTCCTCAGCTGATGTTCATGAATAATGGCAGCTGTTTGGAGGAGAACTACTCTGAGGTCTATTTTCAAATAGGTTTCAGCTGCAGAGCTGCAAAACAACCATCCTGCTGTTTGTGTGTTTAGTGAGAAAGTGCCTGGAAATGCATCTTTCATGAGCGCGGGAGACTGTATGTTTAAGGAAAACACATACAATACAGGAAGGAAGGAAGGAGGGAAGGAAGGAGGATTTTAGCAAATGATTTGAAAGCACAATTTTCAACAAAACAAAAATGAGAACATCTTGTTTCATCATGTATTTCAGGATTTCATCATGTATCTAAAAAGAGAAAAGAGTCAGGACATTTGTGATATTTTATAAAAAGAATTACTTCCGAATAGGATACTTGAAGTTTAGCTACATTGTGTCGCAAAATAATTTATAACCCAGGGCCCTTTCTACATTTTGTCACCTAACAAACATCCATCAATCCATTTTCTATACATTCTTCTTCCTTACAGGGTTACAGGGGAGCTGGTGCCTATCTCCAACGATCTACAGGTGAGAGGCGGGATACACCCTGGGCAGGTCGCCAGTCCATCCCAGGGCAACACACAGGACAACCATGCACACACCCATTCACACCTATGGGCAATTTAGAGAAACCAATTAACTCAACAGTCATGTTTTTGGACTGTGGTAGGAAGCTGGAGTACCAGGAGAGAACCCATGCATACACAGGGGGAACATTAAACTTCATGTAGAAAGACCCCAGACCCCTAGAAAGAACCTTGGACCTTCTTGCTGCAAGGCTACAGTGCTAACAACTGTGCCACCATGCAGAAACCAAAAAACAATTCCTTACAATTTTATGTAACATACTAACAACGTTGAGGATAACTGTTAAGGGGAAGGAAATATACATGGCTTTCAAATGTTTTTACAAATAAAAATTTTAAAGGTGTAGTGTTCTTTTGCATGAGTTAAAATTTTGCAGAACCACTTTTTGCAGGAATTACAACTGCAACTCTTTCATAGTATGTCTTTACTGGCTTTGCATTTCCAGGGACTCAAATTTTTACCCTGCCCTCTTTGCAAATAGCTGGACCTCAGCGAGATTGCATGGAGAGTGTCTGTAAACATCAATGGTATTGTTCTTGCCTCAGATTCTATACTGGATCATATGAAAAAACAGTAAAGCTAAAAAAAAGCATCCCCACG